>OZ026627.1:64700890-64825890 GCA_964020975.1 Hermodice carunculata | reverse complement strand
TACACAGCTCATATGCACCTGTGTATGTCTACAGACCCTATCGATTAGCTACTAGTTAGCTATTAGGCAATCCACTTTTAAATAATATTTTGCAACACAACACAATACTATATTATGCTTTATCGTTTTGTACCAACAAGACAAAATTCTGTTGTGTGTGTGTGTGTGTGTGTGTGTGTGTGTGTGTGTGTGTGTGTGTGTGTGTGTGTGTGTGTAACAAAATTAATAAGGCCAACACGGCGGCACACAGTTTGAAGACACTTGAAAAAGAAATACCATAGGTTGTGATTTTGATGGTGTGGGGTTTCGTGCTAAGAGGTTTTTCGGTCTTTTTACTCAGCAACTTCACTACCACTCTGAGCTGAAGCTGCCGCACCTTGTGACGGTGGAAGAACATTTCACAGGACCCAGACACGCCCCAGATGGGTATGAGATGGAACCTTTTTTTTTTTTTTTTTTTTGGTTATTGTTTGCACTGCCTGGATGTTGACACTATCACCTGCTAAATATTCCGTCCAATTTTTGGCACAATTCTGAAAAGTTTTGCACGGAACTTTTATAGCAGACCATGGACAATTCTCTCTACTAGAAGAACGGCTTTCCTTATCAGACTCTGGATACCTAGAGCCCTAAGGCGTGATGGTCAAGGTTCTTACTAGAAGAATAAAATAGACTTATTTTGAGGCAAGCTGTACATTTTGTGGTCTGGTTGGCCGGACTATGATTTATTTGTTTCAGTTATGACTTAGTCATATCATTGAAAGCACCAGCCATCTGAGTATATCACTATTTTATACTGCAAAGCATACTTAGCTCTAGTTGGGTTACCTGTTTATATTTCTCGCCAGCAATTCATTAGATTACCCTTTTATAGCCTTGTATCTATTCGATATATCTGTGATTAACTTTGACTTCGATCTGGAATTTAGTCATACGCTGAACAGGTCTACATATTACGATGCCTAATATCTTTGCCGTCACCTTGTTTTTTATGATTTTGTAATTGCAAAGAGCGGCAAAGCTTGAAAAGGAGCAAAGTGGAACGTATGGGCATGTCTTCCGTTGTCCACAAACTGTCAATTGGCGTCACCAACACGGGCTGTGGCTCTCATGCTGCCTTGACTGGTTGTTGTTACATTTGTGTCTTCTAAGATGCATGTGCTATACCTGTCCGAGCTGCTGGATTGACATCATTAACTCGCAATGTGGCTGAGACCCTATTTTGATCTGTTTTTCGAAAGAGTGTCTGCTTGTTATTGTGTCTTTTAATATTCATGAACTGAACATATCCGAGCTGGTGCAGCCATAAAAGAAATAAAAAAAAAAAAACTTTAGGTTTTGTTTTCACTGTAGAAATTGTCAGACTGACACCACCAGGAAATAAGTAACGTAAATGCAAACATATATTCTAACATGTAAGCTCCCGATCTGTTTTTTGTTTTTCTGTCTTACAAAAAATTACAAAAATAAATTGACCATGTATGATATTTTCTCTGCCAACAGATTTGATCCGCACGGAGGCATGCGCCCAGTTAAGCTTTCAGGAGAGCCTGCGTCTCTCAGTGAGTAATTGTGAGGTGAAAACGTGATGAGAGCTTGGTTCATTTAGTGGTGACATCATAAGGGCACTTAGACAATGTCACTTATATATGTGTGTATATATATATATATATATATATATATATATATATATATATATATACATATATATACATACATATATATACATATATATATATATAGATAGATATATACATATATATATATATATATATATATATATATATATATATATATATATACATGTGGCGGCAGGTTTGGCACTTCTCTAGTTCACAAATGTTTTTAGACAGGACAGACAACATATTCTGCATAAACAACAAGAAGAACAACTATTGTTGTGGGAAACCTTATAAGATGGTTGTGTTAATTTCAAACCCACCGTCTTTACTTTGTAAAGTACACAGTGCCTTATGGACACATCTGTTTACAGTTAATCTTTATTTTTATTTCAAAGAGCTCCCAGAAATGAAAGTGCAATCATCCGGTCGGCTGACTTTCCTTACCAAGTCCAAAGCCAAGAAGGTAACAAAGCCAGCACAAAACCTGATTTCAGATTCAATCCACGTCAGAAAGGTAAACAGACACGTTAAGGTTCCATTAATAGTATTATATGCTAACGATTTATGTACTACAGCTTAGCAAACGCTCCATAAACTTTAAACCAGGGATTTTATTGGCTTCAGAAACCAAGCATTGTTTCCAGAGTAGCTCAAAGTTTAGATTACATGTTGGTATATACTACACTCTATCTTCTTCTACTTATTATAATAATAATAATAATAATAATAATAATAATAATAATAATAATAATAATAATAATGATGATGATGATGATGATGATGATGATAATAAAAATAAAAATGATGATGATGATGATGATGATGATGATGATGATGATGATGATGATGATGATGATGATGATGATGATGATGATGATGATGATGATATATACATATTACAATAATATATTTACATATCATACCTAGGTTGCTACCCCGATGCCCCGCATGAACATCACAGAAGCACAAG
Organism: Hermodice carunculata; assembly: GCA_964020975.1. Classification (NCBI taxonomy): domain Eukaryota; kingdom Metazoa; phylum Annelida; class Polychaeta; order Eunicida; family Amphinomidae; genus Hermodice; species Hermodice carunculata. Next base: position 64,823,298 of record OZ026627.1, on the reverse strand, counting down.
AGTACATCCAGGGAAACTTAACCTGCATCCGCAATGAAAGACGAGAAGGTGTGTACAGCACTGGTTTTTTTCATTAACTCTTTTCGTGCCAAATTGTGGACTGAGTCAACAGCTTTTCTCGACGAGCAATGCGCCCAATGGGCGCCGAGAAAAGCTGTTGACGAGGGATATTTTCTCTAGAACTATAGGTATTTTGGTACTTGAATGAAAGGTCTTTTTACGAGGGATGACAATCTAAGATCCTTATGAGAATTCAATTTTAGTAGATAGACTTTAGTCGTGATTGGCACTGAAAGAGTTAACATTGATTGCCAAATATTTACGCTCTCCTGAAGAACATAAAACAAAATTATATATCCCTTTGAGTTCAATACGAAGTTAACCTAACCCATAAAAGATGATATTATTGGACACAGTCAACAACTTTTCTCGGTGTGTTCTGGGCGCTCAGGAAAGCGGTTGACTATTTGCCGGGTTATCCTGGTAAATATCCCTTGAAATTGTCTTTGAAACAATTATGCGGAGATCAATGTCTAATAAAATGGATGATGATGTCAGAAAGTCAAAAACGATACTGACATCAGACTGTTAGTAATTATATATATATATATATATATATATATATATATATATATATATATATATATATATATATATATATATATATATATATATATTGTTGGTTAATTTTTATTTTCATTAGTAGAAATTTCCAGTTTGAAACTTGGTTTATACAATTGTGATGTTGGTAACATTCGGTGTTCCTGACGTGGACACAACGTTTTGCTTGCAAGTGAGCTAGTCCTAATCACGGTCTTCTCCATAGGAACCAGACGTGTACCCGTGTGCTTCAACAAACTGGTTGGATTGTTGCAAGCCATATCTGAGGAAGACGTCACAACAATTTTCAACCAGTACTTTGGATATATATCCAAATGGTCAGTGTTTTTTTTTCATCCTTTCTTGAGAGACACAGACAAATATCGTAACTTGAATCATCATTTTTGAAACGGATCAAAATAGAAACAAAAATGTACAAAGGGTTCTATGAAAACTCTACGAACTTGGCCATTTCGAATGCTGATATGCATTGTTAATCTTGACGCAAATTTAAGGCATTGTACATATGAAGTCATTCGGACTGCTGATATTCGCCACACCAGTCAAACCAGCCCAGTATATGACGTCACCATCCACTGTATGGACGCAGCTGCCTTGTTTAGTTATCCGTATGATAATTTGGCAAAGCAAACACATTCAACTTACTTTTGTTTTAAGACCCCTGTCGCCTATACATGAAGAGTATCCAACTGAAGAACAGTCAATTTTCAAATAACTTCATTCAAGCAAATGTTTTTGACCTATTTATGCTACCAGGAACACATCGGCCAAGGCGGATCAGTCAAATTTTATGGATGCTGTGGCTACATTGATGACAGCTCATTCTCAACGCCTGTTGGTGGACAGAGTGATACGTAGCGAGCGTCCTAACCCAGTATTGGTTGATAGGTTGCTCGTACATTACGTTGGCCTGGAGGAACCGCCCACTGAGGTTGTATATTAACCCTTGCCTGGATTGAATGAGATTGTTCATGGGCGCGGGTTGTGTGCAACCCGCGCCTGAGACACTTGAAGACCTTGGGCATGCTGTCATCAGGAGTCCAACCTACAATTCTCACCAAAAAATTATACTTTACCTAGGAATAATTAAAGTGAAAACACTTAAGCAGACGACAATTCGCAGTCGTGAATCGGGCTGATTTTAATGACCTTGAACTGCTCTCGTGTTTGAATATGCGCCCTTTCAGTTTATGTGCGCATGCCTGCCGGTTCTCTCGCAGTGCGGAGGTTACTATATAATGTTATGTAGATATGACTAACTATTGTTGATGTTTATCTGCCAAATGTATCAGTATGTTAATTTTTTAGAATTTTTGCATGGCGTCGTTATTTGCAGAGAGTTCCAATTTATAGGCAAATGAAATCCACATAAAAATGTAGTTTATTTGTATATCTTTGCCATTAAGATACATTACATTTTTTTTCAACATGGTTTCATCTGAATATAATTCAATCTTTAACACACACACACACACGCATATATAGAAAATATCATGCCTATACAGAACCTCACACACATAAAGTTCAACATTTTGAGATGATAGCTGTCTGTATAGATTGACTTCCTTTCTTGCAGTACCTGACCACTACTGTAGAAGACTTGGCATTTCGTCCTTGGAAGTTTTCCGGTAAGCACAAATAAACAGCGATATCACAAAACGCAACACCCCTGCACTGTTTACTCCCGAATTTTACCTCGACATAGCTCACTATGCAAGTAGATTATTCTACGTTATTTAAACATTCAAATGTGAAGGAATCGCAAACTCGCAGTCCAGTGTCTTTATATTTCACACAGAAACAGATCAGCTGAATGAACAGAAAAGACTTGAATAACGTGTTCACAGCATTGGCCAGCATTCTTGAAGCAGTCTGGTGCGTCAACAGTTGATTACGCTCTTAAAGCGGAATGGTTCGTTACAACTGCACACTGAAAACAGAATCACCACACCACAGTCTCCATTTAAATTGAATACCATGGTAACATTCTTATACAATGAAAATTATCATCGTAACAGTAACATGAAGCTTCAAAAGTGAACTAGAGGAAAAGTTGCTGTCTGTAGTTCCTTTCACTTTTGCTAGCTTGGAAAGAAGAGAAAAACAAAACAGATCTGCGTATTTACAATACGACATAACTTAACAGCGAATGCCCAAAACATAACTGTCATGGTTTGTCGAGTCTGTTTATGCATCTGTTTGTCTGTCCATTCATAAACATAGTCAACCAAATATATAATGTATTAATGATATCACTCCTTTGAATATTTCAGTACGATTGCGCCAACCGGGAACTCGGCACACTGCATTGTTGACACTGGGTGCCATTGCGCATACTCTGCATAATTACGGGGACCACAATCACAACAACAAAGCGCACACGCTTGTGCACCGAATTGAAACCGAGCTCAGCCTACATGGTAACTTTTAAAACCGAAACTAAAATATAAAAAAAAATTCTAAAGGCAATTTCGTTTAAATTAATTTGCATAACACGTTACTTTATCGGACATGACTGATGGTGTCATCATCTCTAATTAGTAATTAATGACCGATAAAATGGCAACGTATATGTATTTTGTGCAACATGTTGAAACTAAGACATTTTGATAAATTGATCTGAACCTGAGTAAGCCTTAGTTTCTACGGTTGGATGGTTCCTTTCTTTCCTTCTTTCTTTTTTTTTCTTTCTTTTTTTAAATCTAATATGCACGGAATATATGCATGACTAATTCTACTCGGAACTAAGCGAGGCATACTGATGAGCTGATTCTCGTTGGTTCATGGCAGAATGACACAATAATCAATTCCTTTCCCGCTGTCCACCTTTGAACAAAATTATGAATTATTCCGGATATATTCAGGCATATAATTATCGAGAAAATTTGCAATTTTTTACTTGGATTCTTCCCATTTTATTTACAACTCAGATCCCTGGAAGTATAAACACAAGCGCTCTGTTACCAGCCCCCTAGAGCTGGAGAGTCACCACCTTTACAAAGCTGTTCTAATTGATGCACTTGGGAATGCTGGGATGGAACGCTCCTTTGATCACATACATTCATACACTAACCAATCAGCAAGCGTCACACCGTCGCTATGGAGGCGCACTGGACTCCATGCTATGAGGCACTACCACCACCAAGAGGTTATCTTTCTTTTTGTTGTATATGTAGTCTACATCGCCCAGTTGAAGTCATATTTCAAAATGGTTTTGTCAGTATTAATAATTTCGAAGTCTATTGTGCTGATTGAATGATTAATATTAATTCATATTTTTTGTTCGGATAGCTTACATAGATGCCATACTTGTTAGATGTGAATCTAATTATCATGCCCGTTGTCGTATGTTTTAATGTAGCCTACACGACACAAATATTAATTGCCTTATGTGCGCAGACGACCTTGTGATCATGTCTCGTAGTAGCTCTAGTGTTACGGAATGCCTTAGTATGCAAAAAAGCTTGCGTCCAAATTTATAATCAAGACAAAGCTGTCTATTTGTAGCAAAAGCGGTCGTGTTCCGAATTATCACAATTTTTTATTTGATAACTGGACTATTGAAATTGTGTCTTCATATTTTTATGTGGGTATCGCTTTAGGGCTGGTTCAACATTTTCATCATTTTTGAATTAGTACTTACGGTACGCAAGGTGGGAGGGGGTTAAATGGGTCTGTACACTTTCACAGAATATTGAAAATGATGGTCAATTTTTAGCCTGTTTTGTGCAATTTGCTATGATTTTTTTCTGGAAAATCATCATTTTTAAAGTACCAATTTGGGGGGAGGGAGGAGGGTCATGAAATTTAGTACCCTTAGTACTAATTCAAAAATGATGATAATGTTGAACCATCCCTTAACACTATCTGGTAGCTTCAAATTGGCTCCAGAACGCTAAGCTGAACAGGTTTAGAATGCAATCTTCAGGCTGATTCACTTGAATAAACGTGGCACAATTTGGTGTCAGCTCTTAAATTCTTTCAAGCTCTTGTGTTTGCTATCTTGTCTTACTGTAATGGAGTCTGGTGCTCCTTTTCACCAAGGGGATAAATGATTTCAATTTGCTCACCTTGTGCCATAACTTAGCTGCTGGGAAAGTGGTTATAAAATTCTTAGAATACATGTTGGGTGTAAATAGGAAAACATGCCATACTGCCGTAAGGTCTGAACTGGTCAGTTGCCTATTTTCATCAAAACTATTCCTGCAGTAGTAAAATATTGGCTCAGATTTGAAACCATGGATCCTGCATTATTTTTATATAAGTCATATGAGCAATCATGCATAATATCTGAAAATTATGATTTATCGGCTCCCGACCCAGGACAACTCCGAATACAGTACATGCAATTATCCTGGATCAGATACATTAAAATGGGCCGTGTCGACTGGGCATTCACGGTTACCTACCTCCATTCTTTTTTTAAGAACGGGGATATGGTACCGTGGATATATGCGTTTCCCATTTTCCGTAACACTGTCGGTGCAGAAGGTTGCTAGTTCTAGACCCAGGCGTTCCGTGGTAATAAAACAAATACTTATGGGCAATATTTTCAGCACACTTTATATACAAGAGCGTGAGCAGAGAACGCAAGTCCAATATAAACATGAACACAGAAAGGTATACTACTACGCAATATATCAAAACATTCGACATGAGGCAAGCAGAAAGAACTTTATCATGTTACGAGTGGCAATGCACAATCATATCCATTGTCATTTATGCAGGGTCTTTAGGCCATTATTACGTTCGACACCTTTTTGTGCAGAACAGGCAGCACACGGGAATTACGCTGTGTATCCCCACAGGGACCGCCCATATTTTCCTACGGTACCAATGTCAATTCCATGCAGTTGCCGTATTTAGCATGAATAGCCGTGAAATCTATGTGCGTTTCCCATGTTTTGGCTTGGCAATAGGTGCTAGAGGTCGCAGACCTGTTCAAGACTCGGTCCTACCGTAGTCAACATTTAAATACAAATATTAATCATATGAGGGCAATGTGTTCCCGCCGTGTTGGCAGGCAGCAGATGCGCTGTTGACGGCAGCTCTTGCGGACGAGGAGGACCATGTCAAGTACGAAGCGGGCCTCATGTACCAGGCACACCCCAGGGCGCGTAACCTCCACCGGATGAAAAGGGAATTTGAAGAGGGGTAATTCTCACTCAGACTATCCGTATATTGAGTGTCTATAGTTCAATTTGCGGGTTTAACTCATACCACCCTAATGACGCTTTTTCCTGCTAAGATCTAAATGTCTGCTAATCATATTTTACTAATTAAGGGATACTTTTTTTCAAAATTTTGGATAAAACTTGCATGGAAGATCATTCCAAATTATATGCTCATAGTCAACAGCTTTCCTTGGTGCGCTCTGGGCAGAGTGTACCAAGGAAAGCTGTTGACTCGGCCTTCTATCAGGGTGGAATGAGTTAAAGCATTAGGTACAGAACTTATACATTCCGATTGTCATTATGTGCCTCGGCCTTCACCTTTAAATATTGGCACTATATGAGGTCCCCGAAATCTTTTGAAAATATTGCATGTGGTTTTTATAACCGAAAAACTGTGTTGCTGTCTCTACACCTCAGTTATAAGTATTTTGCAGTTTGATAGTATTCCATGTTGTAAAGGTTGGATGATGATGATGATGATGATGACGACGACGACGACGACGACGATGACGACGACGACGACGACGACGATGATGATGATGATGATGATGATGATGATGATGATGATGATGATGATGATGATGATGATAAAACACTCTTTTAGAATCAGGAATGGCTCTTTGTTGACCACACCGGCTACACCGGGTCACGCAGAACCAGTGTCTCATCACCGTGTGCGCAGAGGATTTTGGGAAGGTATAAGCTTTCAACTAACGACACCTGGTGTTGATTGGAGGAAAATAATTGGATCTTCAGCTATTGGAGCTTCGTTTGGCGTCATTGTTAAAAATGAAATGGATCTGAAAATAGGTAAGGTATACGTAGTTTTGATAAATGCGGCACAAGTCGTAGCAGGTTCTTCAAATTTTGCTGGTAGCCTTTGTGTTTGATGCATCATCAGTGCAGTTACCAAAACAGTAATTGCATGTGGAATCCACAATGCAATATTTAATGTGGAAAAGCAAGAAAATAACGCAATAAATAAATTAACTGATTAGATCAATAGCTAAGTAAGTAAACAAGCAAATAAATACATAAATACTCGAAACCTGTTATGTGAGTTCTTGCAATAGCTCCAAAGCTTCTTTCTCTTTAATTGATCATTTTTATATAACTTGTACATTTAAAACCAGTTTTCACTAACGTATTTGGTATTGTACAAAGCAAAACTGACAAATGGGAACTTTTGCTCCACAAAATGCTCCATAGCAGGTGTTAAATATCCAATTTATTGACCCGTAGATACCACAGTTACTGAAAATATATTTTGCTCACTGCGCATGTCAGCGTTTACCAAGACAGCATCCAACGATCGGGAGAACAGAATCTTTAGTGTTCATGTAATCTACTTGAAATTTTAAGTTGCGGTAGGTGGTATATGACACACGTGACGCTTTCTACTATGTCAATAAAAAATATATAAGCTGGATCGACTTTATGTTTCCCTAATACAGCACCACTAAGCGGTAGTTTTCGCATCATTGTTCACAACGAGGCTTATGCCCGCGCACATCTGGGCATCCTAGGAATCAATCTGGACCTGTTTTTAGCACGTGTCTGCTTCAAGGGATCCACGGAGTACAACCTAAATATACTTCAGGTGAACTTATTTCTTTTGGTCGAAACGCAATTTTTTTTTTTTTTTTTTTTTTTTTTTTTGCTTTTCGTATATTATTTTACATTGATAGTTGTAAACTTAAAAGTGCGCTTTAGTGGTTCATTAACAGCATACAGTTTAACTCAATTCTGAAATTAAAATAAAAAGTGAAGCCTGCTGTTATGCAGGCTTCATTTTTTTAAAAAGAGACTATCATATATAATGTTTATTTTGTTCATTTGAGAGGATTTCTTTTCCCCCTTAGGTAAAAAAGCAAAGTAACAGTAACTGTCAACTCTTCCCGCACAATGTATATTTGTATTTTAATATTTTAGGAGTTCGGTGTTACCAGTGTGAACGACATAGTAAAAATGTGGGATAACCTCATTGACAAGGTTGTGGGTAACGTCAAAAAAGGAATAGACCTCTTTTTGTCCTTTATCAGTGGCAAAATTGACTTCGAAAAAACTATCAACAACTTTGTGGATACACTAGAAAAGCTTCCTGGCAAGGTCGGTATACTTGTTTATACTTGGAGTACAATAAGTAATAAATATATGCCGATTAAGAGGTAGCTTGCATGTTTCTTCGTCGTAAAAATACAAATACTATTTCCTCCTTCACGCCGTTTGTTAGCCTCCGGTGAAATTTCAAAGTCGTCTGCTAATTCTTTTTCTTGCTTGTCTCTTTTTAATTAGAGGAGACACGGTGAATACCAGACATGCGTATCAATTTCGTGCCATAACCTCTTACCCTGTTGTGACGCAATGGTATCAATCCGCCACCATTATACAGAAGAACAGATGAAAAAAAAAACAACAACAATTTTATTAACATTTGCGGAGTAAAGAATACTTATTCTAAACATATACTGCTGGGAAAAAGCCCCCCCCCCCCGCGTTCCACATTATGCATGCTTATGAGGATGTGTGTGGCGAGTTTGTTTACTTTATAATGCCATTGCTTTTCGCATCTGTTTTGGGAGGAAATGGTGGTCCTCAAAAGGGCCTTTCCTGTTGATGTTGTTGTTGTTGTTGTTGTTGTTGTTGTTGTTGTTGTTGTTGTTGTTGTTGTTGTTGTTGTTGTTGTTGTTGTTGCAAGGCTGCATGCATCAATAGCGGGTGTGACCACCACACGTCTCTTAGCAAGCTTTGATCCGCCTTGACATGCTGCTTGTCAGCTTGGTGTCCTCAGCCTGGGGAATTTGGTTCTGCTGGTATGTGAGCCTCTGTAAAATTTTGTCCAGGGTGGTTGCAGGTTCTTCATACTTATCCCTGATTCGACGGCCATGCACAGTCCACAAGTACTCAATGGGTGACATCTCAGGAGAACGGGCTGGCCATGGCAACAATGGGATGTCGTGTTGCTGTACATACTTCATGCTGACTCGGGCAGTGTTTGGTCATCCGTCCCATCTGACAGTCTCGGTCGCCCAGATCCCGCCTTCCTCATGCATCCTGTGGTTTACTGGAAACGGTACCACCACATTTTACTTATGGCCTGAACCACCCCACTATCCTGGCAACCACCGACTGGAACCGGCGAACATCCCAATGATTCTGCCCCTGTCAAATTCAGACAGGTCTGGGTTGGCATATCCTTAGCTATCCTGTTGATGTTACATAATATTCCATGTGACACCATATTTTCCATATAAAGGTATGTTAAAGCGGCACATGTTAAAGCAGCGGGGGGCGAGGGGGGATCTTTTATCCCAGCAGTGTATGAGAACACCTTCCTGTATTAAGCTTAATGTGTACTTGGAGAACATGCCTATGACTTTTCACAAGGGTCATATTATCCAACTATTAGTTTGGTAAGAGCTACATATTTCCCACATTGGATAGAACGCACGTACATACTGGTACTTCTTGTTGACTGGTACTGGTTAAAGCAATACCACAGCTGATATGAAAGTCCCTTATTGTAGGTTATGCAAATTGAAACCTGCATTATTAAGTCTTTGGACACTGACTCAACAGTACTCGTCGACGCATTCCACAGGGAAAGCTGCTGTCTGTGGCACATTGTTCCTAATGACAAAAAATGAACAGAAGAAAGTCACGGCATCAGACTCTTATTGATAATTTAAATGGGTAAAAGATACAAGCCGACACATCGGCGTTAAGAGAGACGAAACTATTGAAATACAGAGTCACGCCCATGTGAGTTTTATCATCGGCTGTCTCGTTTAGAAAACTAATAGATCACTGAAATTCCTAGAACGTACCTGACTCAGTCAGTTCATATCAGCCAACAGGGCTTTATTTTTACAATTTTTTTTTTAAATTTTTTTTATTTCCAGGTGGGAGATTTGCGAAATATTTCCAGTGACGCCCTGGTAAAATACGGAGAATTGGAGGGACTACCGCAATTCTTCCAGCCAGTGTGGAAGGCCTTGCTCCGTATTGTCAAACTCTTTGCTGATATCAAGAGTGACGTGATGGATTTTTATAATGTATGTTTCTAGATGCAGTGCAAATCTAACGTTTATATGCAATTATTATTACCGTAAAGGTTGAAAGAGAACGAGCAAGCGAGCATGCGAGCGAGAGAGAGGAAGAGAGAGAGAGAGAGACAAACAGACAGACAGACAGACGGAGGAAAATTTTGTATAAAGAAAGGAAGATCATGATCGTGATGTGCATTAATTGACTTCACAATATTTTATTAAATGCTTTGGAAACAGACATATAAGAATACTGTAATTTTAATTAGTGTCGCATGGACCCTTTAAAATAATAATATGGCTTACCCCAGATACTTCCAGTTAAATCATTTTCTTTAGAAACAAATCAGTATGTGCATCCACGCTCCATCCGTATGGCTTACATGACTATGGTGATAAAGCAATGTGCAAATTGGGATTTTATGTTTTCCGTGTCACTGCATTCCTTTCCCTGCTTAGCTGACTCGCAGGTAATTTTATATTCTGGTGGCCCTGAGTCTCAGTTCAACAGTCCGGGACCCTAGGTCTGCTCAGCAGGCAATACATTCCCGAACGTGGCTCCTTTCGCAGGCATTGGTAGATGCTGTCACTGTCAAACTACCCTGGGCCTGGGAAACAATCCGGGACGCTATCATTACGATTGGTGATTCTTTCGGGACGTTACTCGGAGACCCAAAGCAAAGTATAACGAAGATAGCTATATCACTGTTCAAGATCAAGCAAGGCGTTGACGCTATCCTGGACGCCAAGAATAAAACCATGGAGGCCTGCTTCTTTCTCAAAGGTACGCTTGACTGAATGGATGAATCTGTATATACTACTACTACTACTACTACTACTACTACTACTACTACTACTACTACTACTACTACTACTACTACTACTACTACTACTACTACTACTACTACTACTACAACTACTACTACTACTATTACTACTACTACTGCTACTACTACTACTGCTTCTATGACTACTACTACTATTAACCTCGCGGAACTGCGGAAATCAGCATACATTTAATTAAATACACTTAATCATAGTAAGATCACAGATGTACCGTGGTAGTGTAACAGGGAGTAGAGCCACATGTATGCACTGGAGAGGAAAATATACCAGGAGAGCGTAGACCACCTACCGGAGAAACTAATAGACATTAAAAACCTCATCGCCGTGCGTTTAAATGTTTTAGTCAATCAAATAATACAATTTAACCACTTTTATATGCCCATAAGATAGCTGGTACATGCGCATGCGCTGCTTGAGGCCGTAAACCAGTTTGGCAAAGTAGCACCGACAAAGGGACGTCACCCGCATCATGTAACGGCTAGGGGTAAACCCCACAGTGCCACGCATGTCGGGCATTGCTCGTGTATTCGTCGGCGTGTCAAGTCGCTGTGAGCAGTATCGATTATTATGTTAAATATGTTGTGGAAAGTTTACATCTTTATTTCATCATGGATTCCGAAAGCATAGAATGTAAGGCTGTGTCCATAAGTTTGCATCTGAAGTCTGCCGACGCTCTCAACGGAGGTGATATAGACAAATTTCGTAAACTTAATTCTGATGCGGTGCTAACATTCACCTGGCCTGAGACAACTGAATTAGATGGAGATATATGCTGTTATTAATTGTTTATGCATGTAGTCATCTGTAGTTAAGTGACTGAGACACTGACTTTTTTATTCTAGGTTTGAAAGAGAGAGTGAAATACCGTATGGTGTCCGGGCTTCGACCGAACACCAAACAGTATATTCCTTACTAACTCATTTGATGGCACTCTGTTTGGCATTGCTAGCATTGGAAGTTTGGAAGTCTGCGTGGTGCAGAATGTGCACTGGATTGCATACATTCGGTGCACTTTGATTGCCTCCCCTTCAAATTTTATTTGGCACAGAGATACAGCGCATTGTTCATATTGTGGACTTCAATCGCATAAAAGCACAACCTCATGGTTTCGCTTAACCGATTGGTTTTTCTCATATACTGAACCCCAATGAAAAGTATCCACATGCCAATTTTGAAGTATTTTATTGTTTATACTTGAAACATTTCATACCTAGACGTGCTTAGAACTTAACAAAGCATTCACTTTTCTGGCGTAAAAATAATGTCACGCTCTACCGACATTAACGTCACTTACAGGCAAAAAATGTCATTAACTGCCCTAATTGAAAGTCACACAAATTTTTCTGTTCAATATGGGATGTGGCCACCTCGAGCATCAACACATGCTATACATCTGCGGCGCATACTGCTGACCAGGGTTTGAATTCTGTGTTGGGGAACATTATTCCATTCTTCCTGCAGAGCTTGGATCAGCTGGTTTCGGGTAGTAGGCCTAGGTGTCCTCCGTTGAATACCTTGGCCTAACTGATCCCACAAATGTTCAATAGGGCTCAGATCGGGTGAGAACGCTGGCCATTCCATGACATTGATGTTGTTCTCATTGAGAAAGTTCATTGTTAATCTTGCAGAGTGTGCACGTGCATTGTCCTGCTGAAAGATCGCCAGATCTTGATGCTGCTCCATAAATGGGACCATGTGCGGCTCCAGCACCTCATCAATGTACCGCCTAGCATTGAGGATCCCTTGAATGACCACTAGGGGTGTCCGGTAGCGGTTGCTGATGCCTGCCCACACCATGACAGAGGGTCCACCCCATCGATCTGCCTGACGGACACAGGCATCTGCATATCTCTCCCCAGTCCGGCGCCACACACGTTCTCTGCCATCTGCTCTGCTGACACAAAAACGGGACTCGTCAGTAAAAAGGACGGTATTCCACTGCTGGCGAGTCCACCTGGAGTGTGTTCTACACCACTGCAGTCGTCTTTCTCTTCTGGGTTGGGTCAGCAGGTTACCCCTGTAAGGTCTTCTGGCTGTTAGGCCACTGCTCCTCAGTCGCCTCTCCACAGTAGAACTACTGACAGGACGGTGATTCACCCCTTGAGTCTCACGGGCTGTTTGGGCTGCTGTACGGAAACGGTCTCGCAGGTGCATCAGCCGGATGTGACGGTCTTGGCCAGGTGTTGTCACTCTTTCTCGGCCAGGCCTAGGCCGATCATCTACGGATCCAGTTTCTTGTTGCCGTTCAATTAGTCGTTGGATGGTGCGCCGAGTACACCCCATTCTTTGTGCGATTTGAGTGATTGGGACTCCACCCTCTGCAAGCCCCAAAGCATGGTGTCTTTGACCTTGGCTCAGACGCGGCATGATCGCCTCAACACACCTGAGACCACTGGCTTTTTTCTTGGCTGAACATCCCTTTTTAAAGCCACTGAAAACATCAGGTCATTTTAGCCATCCAATAGGAGTGGTGGTCAGAAGCCATATTCGGTGCACAAAAGTCACATGCATTATGTAACAACCCAGCAAAAGTTAAAAAGTTGTCCTGAATGACCCTGATGTAGGCTCCAAACCATGCATATATGCACACACAGTACTTAGTAACTTACAAAATTAATGTGTTAATTTTTTTATGTGGATACTTTTCATTGGGGTTCAGTATAGATAACTTTAGCGTCTCACGCGCGCATTGGCGTTGTTTCGGGGTGCGCCGAGCTATAGGGCCTTGATCTACTTCCGATTATCTGTTTCAGTTTCGAGACGACGTAGTCTTGACCCAAAACAATTTAAACCAATAAAATAAAGTCGCTGGTTGCAGCCTTAACACTTGACTCTCTTTAGTTTCGTCTCACTCATTGAGGGCGGGAGCAGCCACAACCGCAGGACTAACAGGTTTTGCCGACTGGAAAATCAAGTCCCTTGGTGGCTGAGCATGTAACGTGACCACTGCTTACATACTCCCGCCCATAGGCATTAGATCGGTTTCGCAAACTATTTAACAGTTACTAAATAAACATAAATAATGAAAACATATATACTAATATCTATTTTCCAGCAGTGTTTGCTTTTCGCTTGTTATACTCGAGCTGGGGTAATTACATACATGCAGCCCTGCAGTGATAAATGGAAACTATGTGTAACTTTTAGTGTTTAATGCTAATGTAATAAAATATTTGCCCAAATTGCAAATTCTCTGTCGTTGGTTTCATTTAATCCGAGATCACTGTCCACGGTGTTCATTTTACACCTCTATGTTGAATGGTCTAGCTGGATGAGACAATCAATACCACATTCGGGGTCGAGAAACATATATACTTTCGGTGCTCCTTTCATGCTGGTTCACTTCGCCGATTCAAAAAGAAAAAAACAAAAAAACAAAAAAAAAACAGCAATTGTACTGGATTTAATACAATGAACTGGCCCGTGGCATTCACGCGTACTTGCCTCCATTAAACCATTCTTTGTACGAATGAGAATTTGGTGCAGCTGGTTCGCGACCCGGTCATACTCTGTTCACAAAACATTATAAATTTCTTTTTTGCTGTTGCAGCCTTAATACTGGTAAAAGCTTATTTCACCATTGGTGGACAGGGGAAAAATGATCAAAATTATGTACCGAATCGCACAAGTTGTGTTCCTAAAAATAATGAAAGTTTACATGTGACTGACGATTTTGATTTCTTTCAGACGAGAAGCCATATTGGTTTAATCTGACCACAGTACTTAAGGGTATCTACAATGATACCAAGTACGCCTACTCTTCATTGGATAAGGGCGCTGATGGCTGGGTGGAACAGTCTAGAAACAAGACCCACGACGACATCAGAGAATTTACCGACGGCTACGTAGATGAAGTCGGTCTACATTTGTGTTTTTAACGTTTAAAAACTAGGCCTGATTTAAATTTGCTGCCACTTGTGAAATAGTAAAACTATGTTACTCATTCAGTTTTAGATATGCACCAATGCTTTATAGCGCTGGTGGTTTCAAGTCGTTTTAAATATGCAACGGTGCATGTCTCCTTGATTTGCTTTCAGCCGACGGTACGAGTATAATTCCATCAATATTGACCTCAATTGATACCTTAATCATGATATGATGTTTCGAACATCCATCATATATCCTGAAAAGCCCAAGAAAAAATTTGCGCGGGAAAAAATAATGTTAAATGACACGTACTTCAATTAAATTCTTGACATCGAGTCCGTATGGTCAGTGTTAAAGATTGAATTTTATCTTTGTGCAGGAGACAATAAGGAACGAGACGATAGCCAGAGTCAGAAAGCTCACAGAGACACTAGTGGAACCGTTCATGGAGTTGTTTGAGATAGCCGCGCCGTTTCTGGAAATGTACACCCTTATTACGGACACAATTACCGCCATTAAGGAGGCATACACAACTCTGAAAAACGGGTAGGGTACTTTGTTTATGAAAAATGGTTTCTATTGTACATGATCAGACAATATTGGATATATTACATGCGCGTATTTGGGCCTAAACTTATTACTGTGAATAATAAGGAAGTAGCAGAACAACTTTCTGATTCCAAATATTTTATTTTGACGCAAAAACGCAGTAATTTGACGTGTGTCTTTTTGTCTCAATGCCAGGTACGAGATAGGAGCATCACTGGTAGAGAAAGTGTTCGGTCCCAAATGTCACAAGAAATTTCCACGTCAGTACCGTTTAGACGGGGCTGGATGTAGCTCCCAAGGTTTTTACCCTACCACCTCCGACGGGCTCTACCAACACCAAGGCGTTGACCTTGAGGTTCAGGCTGGCCGTCAGGTACGAATAAATCTGGAGTGACTATCTCACCATTCCAGTTGTTACTCTGTACCTTACTGAGTTCCTGCTTACGATATCATTACCATGCATAGCTTGACCCCAATAAACTGGTTCCTTCACTCTGTAATATAGACACAGTTTTCCAAATTAAGCAACGAAACTGGACAGATTGGTTTCTTAGTGGGTAATGTCATGTCTGTTTCTGGTGTTCCGACAAAGGGTTGTTAAGATCTGTCAAATACTTGACCCTTTTTGGAAGTCTCTAGTAGGCATGGGCCTTTGAAGTATTTGGGTGTCATGTTTTAATATTAGAAACAGTGGACATATTAATGTACATTGTATGACAAGTGATTCAAGGCACTTGATGATTTGCTTAGATTGTGGCTCCCTTCTCTGGAATGGCCTTCCACACTGACACAAGCAACCAGATACTCCTGAAACCGAGAGAACGTTCTCTGAAAAGCATGGACATCCTGTTGGATAATGTGCAGACGCTTAAGTCTATCAAACTTCCTCGTTATACCGGCAAGAACGCCCAAAACGGATTTGAGGTATGTACGCGTCATTGCATAATGAGCAGAGACTATATTGCTTGGCTTTTTTTAAAAACGGACACATTACGACATGCAAATTGTGCTATGAGGTATAATATCGACCCTTTAAAAATTCGCTGAAGTCTTTCCTTCCCAAGTGTCAATCAATTGGACACCTGACTGTGAAGCAGTTGAAACTTGCCCCGCCATTTTACTTGGACCGTCAAAGCCTGGTCAAGACGCTTGGCCAGTAATCAAGCAACATAAGCTCCCTCGCCCCCCCCCCCCCCCCAAACACAGCAGGGTTAACCAGCTGAGCAACCAGTTCAGCAAAGATTAGGTGTAAACCGAAATGGGAAATTACACAGTCAGTTTTATTTTGTCCATTTCTTAAGCTCAAGTGAATTATTTTCACGTCACTAAAACTTAACGTCATACAAACATGACGCATAGAAGCATGCGTCATAATTACATGAACATATTAAAAGTATCTTGCTCTTACTCAGCATTTTTAAAGGATCATCCGGTTATTTGCAGGTGTCAGCAGGAACTATCATAGGCAATGCAGGTAAATCACCCAAATGTTTCAACCACATCCATTTCGCAATTCGCAAGGGAGAAGACGAATTTGTGGACCCAAGTAAATACTTGGAGCCAAGATTTATGGCTGTCCCTCAGTGGAACCAAGTCTGTGACGACTATAAACTTGTGTGGAAGGTAAGCAAGAAGATTCAAAGATTCGTATTCCTTGTGTGCATACACAAAGAGCAGGGTGATAATCGTGGTAACATACAAACCAATATACATCATACATGCATGCTAGCATGCATGCATGCATACATGCATACGTGCATGCATGTATACGTACACATGTACAAGAGAGCAATGATATCAACCGAAGCTAAACTGAAAACTGTATATGCATGTCACTGTAAAAACTGGAAATTCTTATTTTAGAAATTGTTATTAAGGCACGTCATTTTGGCAAAATTTTTAAACTTTAACTTTCTTGCAGCATAAAATGAAATAGGCTAATATGATATCCACATAAGCAATAATATTTTTATCTCCCCGCGTTTAGTGAGGATATTCCGGCGTTGAATTTCAAATGACCCAACTTGGCCTTGATAACATGATCAGGCTGCGCCCAATCCAACTTCAATGTGAGCGTTCTATAACCGTCGAAAAAAAACTTGCATCAAGAATAATTGGGTGGGGAATAGCGGAGTTTCTAACTAAAACCTGGTCTCTCCAACGCGGTTTACCACTTACTTTATGATGATTGAGCCAAATCGTTAACGTTATAACGATAATGCCTCGTCATGACGATAGTGCCTCGTCATGACAAATGGTTTGCATGTGCCTTGTAGATGCAAACCACAAAGGTCATGACAAGGATACGGGAATGACTTGCTGGTACTGTCTTGTACATGCACACCATCTAGGTCATGATGATGA
Organism: Hermodice carunculata; assembly: GCA_964020975.1. Classification (NCBI taxonomy): domain Eukaryota; kingdom Metazoa; phylum Annelida; class Polychaeta; order Eunicida; family Amphinomidae; genus Hermodice; species Hermodice carunculata. The sequence goes on along the minus strand of OZ026627.1, from coordinate 64,805,831 downwards.
CGCATGGCTGACGTACTTGCATGGTGACTTGCAGATGCAGACCATCAAGGAGGGCTATATAGTGGGTCTGAAAGGACAGGAGCAGGCCGACACGTCACCGCCCCGACAGGGATCAGCCCCGGCGAACATGAATATCCCGCCTCCCGCCCCTAGGCCCACGCCAGCGCAGGTGAAAAAGTTCAACAGTCGTAAGTAGCTCATGTGTCATTAATTTATGACTATATTTGTCGCAAAGATCACAAGTACAACCAACGATGACAAGAACAACATGACCCGTCATGCAACGAACGGCAGCACTAAATGTACAAAAGAGTTCTTGCCAGATAAAAATTTAAAATTCTCCATTGGCACTGAGGTAACCAATCAGATGTCTGTATTTATACCACGTACATGCCCTATAAAACTTCACATTGGGCAGTTGAAACCATAATATTCGACAGAACATGCAGGTCACACGGTAAAGCACTGTGCAAAGTATAAAAACGTGTTGGTACAGCATGCCCCCCCCTCCCATGTGACATCACAACGTGCACCATGTGGATGACAGAGCGCCACACCACACATTTTAGATCCATATGGTAGGCCATATGAGTAAACGGGACAGCAATAATTGCTGAGTTTGTGAGTAATAATTGCTGGATCATTACTTAAATTGCAGAATATAACAAATGTTGGATGGCGGGTGGTCCAATATGAAGTTTTACGGAACTCCAAAAAGTACTATTGGGCTCGGCATTCGCCTCGCCCAATGGTACATTTTGTCGCCCCGTAAAACTTCATATTGAACCCATTGCCTCCCAATATTTGTATATTGTCTGAAGCCTACAGTTTGCTCAAAATTGAAATAAAAAGCCACTGAAATCGCAAGATTGGCATAAATATTTTCTTTCCATGTGTTGTTGCAATATTGAAATTGCGTCCTTGCCTGCGTGGGCAAGGCATAACTGTGCTCCTAAAGCATGGGTTGCTAACCTTTAGCTGAGCTTTGGAGTTCTGCTTGTCTCAGAAAAATGTACCATTTTGCAATATATCGAATAACAAAGCAAAACAAGAAATCACCAAAACAACTGCTTTTGCGAACCTTCCCGGCTGTCCCAGCTAATCGTATAAATGAACAATCCGTTCGTCTACTTTCTGGGGGCTAAGATCGTGTCAAATATGCAGCACCCCTAGCGGTTAACAGTAAATACACCTGCGGGAAACAAGATAAACTGTTAACCATCTGCTTAGTCAATCAAAAGTATAGATTTCCACCCTGAGGTATAACATTTACATCATGTAAATATACGAAGATAAGGGTAAAATTTTAACAATTTCTATACATCAGTGGACGATTCCAAGAAGAAGACAATGGGCATTGGAACCAATGGTACACAAACTAAGGGCGTCAATGGTTTCTTTGAGATGTTCAACATTCGAAACATCAAGTTAGGAGATGTAGTGGATGTGCTTGGTGCACTGGGCATGCACAAGAGCAAGGGTGACCTGATAGATATCATATACCTCATCAAGGTACGTCATGCATCCTGATCAGATAGATATCATACAGCTGGTCAAGCCAAGCAAGGTGACCCTTAATGAGATATCATAAATATCAACTACGTCACGTAGCCTGATCTCATCATCATATATGTCACTCAACCCACATAAATCACACACTTTATTCAGGTATGTGACTCCTTTGCAAGGAAACTAATAGATATACTCTGCGACACACGCACACACACACACACACACTCTCTCTCTCTCTCTCTCTCTCTCTCTCTCTCTCTCTCTCTCTATATATATATATATATATATATATATGTATATATATATGTTTATATATATATACATATATATATGTATATATATATATATATATATATATATATATATATATATATATATATATATATATATACATGGTACAAAGTCATATGCACAATCTATGTCTTCATAAGTATTATTTACGCTTCGTTGTCTTTTTCAATGATACACGTGACCAGAAATCGGTCTTTGCAAGCAGACTTCACGTAATTTTGACTCTCTGGGAACAGAGTCAACAGTTTTCAGCGGAAACTCTGGGGCAGTTTGCTCAAAGTCCACTGAAGAAAGCTGTTGACTAATAGCGTGTATCGTTCTGGATGGTCAAAAAAAATAAAGTACGTTTATCATAATGGACATGCTGTTGTCTTTAATTTGAAATGGGAGAAAGTTGTAAGCCGGGGCAGCAGCCTAGGAAATCCCTCAGGCGTAAAGCTGGTTTATACGTGTGGTTTTTTAAAGACAGGGACTCTGCATGGATTCTGGTACATATATTTAAGACCTTCCCTTCTATTCATCACAAGTTGTTTCACATTTAAGTTGATTTTCAAGCTAGTTAAAGTAACATTAAAATTCATTGGAAGGGTGGTCTTAAAATTGAACTGGTCTTTGATGATAAGTGTTCTCTACAGCAGGTACCAAAAATAGCTAAAAAACAGTTTAAAGTGGTAAGTTGTCTCATAGGTTTTGACAAGGGTATGATCACAATACAATAGTTTCTGCCACGAGGGTCTACTCCATTTCCACTAAAAGTGATCTTATAAGACAGGTGGCCTCCCATGACATGTATATTAACATGTAAAGAATATGATTTGGTAATATTTCATGTGGTCGCTCAAGAAATGGTTGTCTCTTATGACAGGGTCAAGAAAAGTATAACTTCAATATTTTACATGAATTATAATCAGCCAGGTATCTTAGGCTATAACCTGCACTAAGTCAATGTTCATCTCTGTTTCGTGGAATAAATTCACTATTTTGCACATAAGACATCACCTCCAAAAAAGTGTTTCTTTCTCCTGTGGGGAAAAATGTATAATTAAGCGCTTAATGATCCCCAACCGACTTTTTGTACCTAATTAATTTGAAGTCTTAATCATTGTAAAGGCATGCACTGCTGTTCCACGATTCTCTTTGTAACAGTGCTGCCACCAGTGGTGACTAACGCTATTTTCTCATATTCACTGTCAACACCTCATGTTTTACGGTCATTGTGACAGCAACTGCTGGACAACAAGCCATGCATGCGACCAGAGCAGATGTCGGATGAAATGCTGCGCAGCGGACTAACTGAAAGAGGGCTGTCATCCGCGGGGTCACGGGAGGCCATGGTGCAGAGATACAAGCAGTCGGAACCCAGTACGTCCAAAATTTGAGATGTATCCATACTCTATACCTTTTTTTATTCTGTACATTATTTTCCAGAACACCTTGTTTTTTTAAATAATCATTTGACTTGTCAACAGGACATCCTAAAACTGTTTCATTAGAGTTAAGGGATGTACCTTTTTTTTTTACGAAAAACATTAAAGGAATTAAGAATCCGCAATTCATTATCAGATGCCATATGGCAGGGTGAAATATACACAAAGGGATTAAATGAAGTGAAAGCAATTCTTAAGAAACAGAATCCAACTCAAGAAAGCACGTCTTGGATGAATAAGTGTTTAGTTCAACATTAGACACTGAATAAAAAGTATTCTACTTGTTGGAATGTTAATGTTCCTGTCACTCAGCAAATCTTAACTACATCCAAAGAACTTGTTTCATTGAAGTAAGTACACATACGGGAACCTGGCAAGCAGGCACAAGCATAATTAAGTATTTGCGTATGATATAATGTTAACCAATAAATTACAAACTGATCGTACATAACTTATCATGTTTGCTTTTTGTGTATACTCCAATACAGTTGACATGATATCATGCAAATTTTCCTTTTGTCGTTCATTCTTGTAAAAGTTAGAATGGTATTGGGATAATTTATTCCTTGCCCGCTCAAGACATGAAACAAAAGTTTCCGGTTTTGGCACCCTCACTCGTGCATCATCAAAACCTTCGATGAAAACACAGCAGTAAATGAAAAAAAAAAATAAAACAAACAAAAACAAGTTATTGTTATCCAAACGAAAAGGCAAGAGGTCACATTGAAAGGTTTTTTGCGGTACCACTTAGCCTGAATAATGACACAACAAGAAATCATGTAATGTTTTCATGAGTATAAACCCATATGCTTCAGATTGATTGGAAGTATCGCCCTACGCAGAGTTGTATTTTCCTTTATTACTGATACACGTCAACGGTATATTTATACATATATATGTATATATATATATGTATATATATATATATATATATATATATATATATATATATATGTATATATATGTGTGTATGTATATATGTATGTATGTATGTATGTATGTATGTGTGTGTGTGTGTGTGTGTGTGTGTGTGTGTGTATGTTGGTATGTTTCCTAATCAAATTCACATTTCGCCGCTTCCGTTGCTCCTGCCACATTGGCTCTTCTTTCCCCGCTTTGTTCATTTCGTATTATATCAATTCCAGATACGCCTTAGAGTTACACTTTCACATTACCACTCTTTTCAGTGTGTGTGTTCTTCTTCTTCTTTTTTATTTTAAGAATGCCCTCTGCTACAACTGTCTCTGCCAAAGAACGTGTACTGCATAATGGATGAGATGTGTCTAGGAGTTGAATGTTGTGCCGATCTCAAGCTGTTTATGTTCCGCAAGTCCGTTAAGGCTTACGTTAGACTGGATCCCTGTGATTTTACTCTCAACGTAGGGGTAGATACATGGAACAAGTCGTGGCACCTATTTAATGTGGATGACGGTACTTTCGTTTTTACCTGATACAAAAATGGTTCATGCAGTTACTGAATGAATGAGGACCACTTCTAAGTGTGTTATCCAAATGAGGGCTATTGTATGTAAGAAGTCTTGCGCAAGTAACACCATGACACACTAATAAACATAAAGATCAACAAAACAATCTTTCGTGTGGGACTTACGGTGATTTGAGAAACTTTCGTGACTAAGCGCCCACAATTGTACTTGAAACGATAACTTTCTGATTTCACATAACATCCCGAAAAAATGACGCAGGCAATAATGGAAACATTTTTCAGTTGCTGTTAGAAAAAAAAAGTATAGACACATTTGTTTTGCATGGATTGTGAAAGAAGTCAAGCATTGACTAATCGAGTCACTCTCCATGGCACAGAAGTTGGCGTATACTTCCGGTAGACTGAGACAGCCCTTTTGTTTGACACAGTAATCGCGAGATTGAGTCAGCCTGATTTTTTGGCAACCTCTCAACCAGAAATGTCATCCAAAATGTTTTTTAAGGACGGGCCATCTGCATGAAAACCTTGATGCAGACGACCATTGACATCCGGGTTGTTTTGATCATTTATGCACAGGCAATGATTTTGTACAATATTGTATGACTAACATCACACTGATTTTAAATGCCACACAATTTTTTAAAAACATATTTTATCTTTCATCATTTTTTTTTCAATTTAGGATTTCAGGGAAGTATCGGCACGGGCATAAAGTTTAACTTTCTGGGCGGAGTGGAATTGACTGTCAAGTAAGTGCTCAGGGGCATTCACAAACTGCGAAAGGGGATTTTTATTTTTCGAAAGAACGATTTCGTATGATGGTGTTGCAGTGTTTGCTACAGTTGTCTCAAATTTTAAGCAGTCAGTACCTTTGGTAAAGGTAGACGTCGGTTTTCGTCATTTTATTTTGCTTGATGCTGAGACAGCTACTTATGATTATGTTGATTTTGTCTTTGAACATGTTCTTGCTCAAACCAATCCCAGATTGAACGGATCATCCTGGGTAACAATTTGTGATGCCTACATTAAAAGATAATTTTGTTTCATATGGTCACAGCCGAGTCAGTTGCCTTTCGGAGAAAAGTAATTGTTTTTGCTACTTTCTTAGAAGTATTGCCTGCTGAGCAAACTAATCTCCGGGTATTAATCCATTCCACACAGAGGTTGACCGGCTTCACAGGCAACTGGAAAAGTAACTATTCATCAAAGATATAATGCCTTATCAATGGGATCATCACTTGGTAGAATTGCTAAGTTTTATGAAAAAACATGTAGTGCGTTATTAACTTTTTGAGTTTGAAGTATTGATCCAGCCAACAACTTTCTTGTGCGAGCTTTGGATGCATTGCACCTTTCGGTGGAAGGTCTGAAGCCGGCACCTTTGGATAACCTTTAATCACTTTTTCATATTTTTGGATAGTCTGATACTTAAACTACATGCTCCCCAAAACTCAGATGTGTGAACATAAAATTTTTATGATATAATTGATCTCAAACTTTTTTGTTTTTACAATGAAAAGTTTAGACAGTGCCGGGCACATGGCTTTGTTTGCATGGGCATGATAATGAACCATGTCATTGTTTGCATAGTCATTAGTCCATGACCGCTGGACACCAATTGAGCTATTGACAAGGGTCACTTACACGAAACCATTAGCCGTGAAGAGAAGAATGGGCCAGTTCAGACTAATCACTACCATTGTTCTGATTCTTGGAAATTCTTTATTGATGTAAAAACAAATCAGCACAATCCACTTACCGGTCCCCAAACATGGTAAGCCATTATGTGAACCCACACACAAATAAGCCAAGTGTGGTGTTCCCAAGTTAAAAAAGTCGAGATTTAAGCCACAAAATATACTTTTATTCAATGAGAACATCACAGAGGTAAAGCTACAAGTTTATTTCACACGATAATTAAAACACAGGACAAAATAAATGAGTATGTGTCATATTACAGCCATAAATGCGTAAGAATTGGCAACGTTTTCTTTCAATGCGAGATTCTCGGAACTGTTTTTGCTCAACCTCTGCAATTTGTATCTCGCCTCACAAACATACAAATTGCCCTATCACATTAAAATCAACGGACATTAAAAGAAAAATTTCATATCCAGGAACGGTTTCCCTGATTTTTTTTTCTGACAACCCCTTCCGTGACTTTTGCATCAATTTATAGAGGAAAATGAATAAACCTGTCAGGACAAAGTTAAAAATGTTATAACTTTTTATTTATGCTATTTCAGGACCAAACATTGAATTCGATCCTGGACATGGATATATATTTTAAATTTCTTCTGATTTCTACTGAAAAAAAAAACAATTTTGTGTGACTTCTGCGCGAAAAATGTGAAAATCCTACCAAGTCAGAAAGAATGCTATAAAATTTAAAAAAATTACAATGCTGCAAAAAAAACCCCAAAAAACCCAACTCTATGGACACAAATCTATGGATATGAAGTAATCAGAAAAAATATGGGTTTAATGTACTTGTGAAAAAATTAAATGGGTAATTGCGATCCAAAGTTGCCAGTCTCACTGCGCACTAGCTTCACAGTTTCCACCTTAAGCATGGGGAAGACAGTTGTAAACCGGGTCCATGTTTATGTTCTCTGCGACCATAGGCACACTGGTATTTGATCGAGAGGCTGGTTTATAAGGAATTAGAATCTGGCATATCGACTATGATCGAAATTGGCAAAGAAACATTTAATACAGACAATGTCCTTCTTCTGTGCATTCAGGTATGAGTTGGAGAAGTCTGACCGTGGGTTGTTATTTAGCTTGTCCGTGGGGCTATGTTCCAGCAAAGCTCAACACAGGTGCCGCGTAGCCCTAGACCTGATGAAGAACATGCTTCTACCCATTCCCTTCTGTTTCCCCAACGGTACCGTCACCTGGCCCCCAGGCAAGATCCGTCTTTTCTTTTGGTTGTTCCTTCGTCGGGAGCCCCCGTAAAATCCCAAGCAGACTGAACTTTACGCTTCTCTTATCAATCTACTTACATTTAACTTTGCATGTTCATCAGACAAAGCAGCTCAATCATTAGATCTCCGATTTTTTTAAAAAATCTATTTTCCCCTTTTTTTGTCCTTCTAAATGGTTAGTCCCCATTATTTGATTATTCTCAGTTAATAGTAGTTTTCCTCGATCTACGTTTTTATTTCATTTGGACATGTAAAAAACACTTAGCAAACTGTCGCGACATATTGAGGTTAAATGTAAATAATCAAGAAACGTTTGGATAAAGTGTTAATACGATGTGCCATGTGCAAAATCTGGTCATTCTGTTTCAAACAAATACTGAAACACAATTTAAAGTTTTCTGTAGTTTCTTCGTCTCAGTGCAACGAAAGCATGTTTAAGAATATGAGTGCTTATTTGGAACTCAGTGCTGGAAGTTTGGCTGACTCTGATAAAAGTCAGCGGGACAAAGCCGTAATGAAGTTGATTTTATAGATGCATTTCTGTCGACAGTGAACGTAAAAGAGCTCCTCAGTATGAAGCATATGCGGGACACAATGATGGAAAGCGCCGTTACAACTCTGGATAAACAGCTGGGAGCCTCCCAAGCCTTGATTGATAGGCTTAATCTGCCGGCGGTATGTTGCTGGGTTTCCTGACAATCACTACACATTTTCCTGTTAAGATGCTTTTCCAAGAAAGTTCTGCCTTTGGATATCCCAACGCTGCTCGAAACTTCTTGACAATCACTAGACATTTTCATGTTAAGATGCTTTTCCAAGAAAGCTCTGCCTTTGAATATTCCAACGCTGCTCGAAACTCGTGGTTTGTTCATATTTCTTGGCAGTTGCAGTTACCAGCTTTATCTAATTTAGTTCATACTTTCAACTTTTCCTATCTTTCAATTCGTTCCGTTTATCGTAAAAACATGTCAAGTCTTGTCTTAACCCTGAATTAAATTTCCGGCAACCGTATTGACACACTTAAACTTGCATCGGAGATACTGTAAGCGCCGAAATGGAATATGCTTGTACTATACTTAGGACTTCCTGATGCCCACCAAGCCATGTCCGCGTCCCGACAAAATGACTCGGTCCCAGTTGAGAGCAGAGTTGCGGAAGAGAGGGCTACCGGTACCCTACACCAAGGCAGAAATGATCAAGAATCTTACGCAGGAAGACCAAAGTACGCTACCCATTGACTGTTGTGTTATATAGCCTTATATTTCTCTTTCGCTCTATCTCTCGCATTTATAAAAATATCATTCACGTATTTCTAGGATTGGCGTGGTGTTTTGTTCAAGACACCTCGAAGAATGCATGAATGTTTACCTTATACGTCGATAAAAGTCTACATATTCATCGTTTTTAATTTTTTGTCAAGTTACAGGTTTGGTTAAATGTGTATTTGTAGCTTTGGTATATTATTCCTTCATCTAAACCTCGTCCTAGTCACCTTATTAGAGGATTTTGTTTGAAAACATGTACATTTCAATGACTACAAAGAAAGCTATACTCGTGGCGCACTGTACATATATACTTTTACGCGACAGAACAAAGACGAAGTAAAGTCCATCATCTTGCATGTTGCAGCTTGCAAGTGGTTTAAACTTCCGCCCCTGCCTCGTGCCATTCAGAAGCACGTGTACTGCAGCATAAGCAACAATTGCCTGAGAGTGCAGTGCTGTCTTGACGTCAAGATTCTCTCTTACACACGGGCTTTCAGGAGTTGGATCGACTTGGACGCGTGCCAGTTCACCCTGTCCGTGGGCTTTGATCACTGGCACAAAGAGTTGGTCCTGTTCAGCTATCCCTGGGGCACGTGGCAGTACTTGCCTCTCGGAGATGCCATCAAATTCAAGTAGGTACTGTTTCGTCACGTGACCGTGATGAATACGAATACAGGGAAGGCCGGTATACCAGAGATTACAAAAACAAGCTCTTACATGTTTCATAAGTTTTTAAGTTGCCGGATAGTGTCAATATGATATGGCAGTAGCATCTCCACTAAAATAAACATTTTGCTCCCTCTTGTTCCTTCAAAATTTGCGGAACATTGGCCATTTGCATGGAAGTCGCCTTTTTAAATCTATGTACTAATCTTTGAAATGATATTAAATTGTCATCTAATTGTTTATAAGCCCCCTTTTTAATTAACACGTACATGCGCACGCAGACTTTTTGCATGTAAGCCTAGATGTGTTACTTATTCAGAAGTACAATTTTATCCTACCATCAACCACATTGCGACCTACCGCGACTGACACGTATAGTCCTAAAATGCAAAAGAAGATTTCTTCGATTTTCTTTAACACCTTGTTCATTGCGCATTTTGCACCTCATCGCAATCTTTTTTTAGGACCCCCTCTTAGTTAATTCGTTATAAAACAAAATAGCTAATGACTATTATAAAAATAAATGAGGGGGCGGTCATAGCTTCGAGCTAGAACAAGCCAGGCCGCGAAGCGGTCCTGGAGAGGAATGAAGAAAGAGTCTTTTAACTTTGGCAGGGTTCCGGTCGCATCCGTTTGGTGGCGCTGCGGTGCCGGTCAAAAAACACATCGTCCTGCAACAGCCACCCGAAACACGCAGGTACTCTTTGATAACACCTGTTGCAGCAGGTCTACGGCAGGGCAACACTGTAGGAGAACCATGAGCTGCGCTGGCAGCTTTGGTACAGTAGTCTGAGCGACATCCCAGAGAGGAACAAAGTTGAAATTCCTGTTGCATCATGCAGGCAAATGTCACCAATGACAGTGAATTTGCAAGCTTACCCGCTGGGACTCCATTATAGATCTACACTGTATTGCGTCACGCTGCATGTAGAATATATGTTCTTGTCATATTTATTGTCAATATACACATAAAGTATACTTGAATCTTTTATGATCCACTTTCCAGAAGCTATTCCATTTCCAATTCCAATGGAGAAGCTTCCTATTATGGGCCAACTGGGCAACTTAAATGTGTAACTAGGTTGCATATTGCCAAAGCTTCTGTGTTACTCTTCATATCACCGTTCTGACAGTAGGCCTACCTTGCTTGGCCATCGCCGTATCATGCTGCAACCCGTGTCATCAGAGAGTATCCGTTGTGTGATCGGCTGTTGCCCAACTGAGTTCATAAAATGTATAATGCAACATGAATTTCAACCTTGTTCCTCTGTTGGATGTCGTCCAGACCTCTGTACCACAGCTGCCAGTGCAGTTCATGGTCTTCCGACACTGTTGCTCGGCCGCAGACCTGCTGCAACACATGTTATCAAAGTGTACCTGCCTATTTCGGGTAGCTGCTGCCCGGTCGGTGTGGGTTTTTTTTTTTCCTGTACCGCTGCGCCGCCGAACAGATGCGACCGGAACCCTGCCAAAGTTAAAGACCCATTTTTTCACTCCTGTCCAGGACCGCTTCGCGGCCTGGCTTGTTCTAGCTCGACGTCATGACCGCCCCCTCATCTATTTTTTTGATATTCATTAGCTATTTTGTTTTATAACGAATTAATAAGAAATGGTCTTAAGAAAGACTAACTACATCACTTTCATGATACATATCTTTCGAAATCCAGTTGAAGGCTCTGGCCTGTAGGACCTGACAAAGACAATTAAAGGTACTCTCCGAGTTCTAAGTAGGAGGACAAGGGGGTATGTTTTCGTGCACACATGCGTGTAGACAGTGATTGGGAATATGGACTCGTGATGATAGGAGCAAAACTTAATATGTATTTTAACAACACATAGAGATCGGCTTGCCAGTGTTTATAGATTTTTGAATTGCCATCTGTTCTCCCAATATGTGGGAACTCATATCCATTGATATTGGGAAGGGGGGCACTCTCTATAGATTTCCACACATGCTCAAGTGCGCAATGTGGTTCAAGATTGCTTGACCTAACTGGGCAACAAAGATACACTGTAACTGTCAAATCATTCATAATCGTTATCGCGCGGAGGAGTTGGCCATAGCCGCAGATATGTGGCCTTCGAGGCGGCAGCAGGGTATAGGCGCAGTGAGTTGGAAGGCGAAGCGACTGGAGGGCCCCCGACGGCTGGCCCCCTCGGAAGTCGGGGGCCCTCCAGTCCCTTCGCCCTCCAACCTACTGCTCCTATACCCTGCTGCCCCCACGAAGGCCACATATCAGCGGCTAGAGTTGGCAATAGCTCGAAATGTTGGTTCTCGGATTTCGAAAGGTCCATACTCTTGTGTAAAGTTTTTGGTCCTAAAGAGGAGCTTCAATACCACACTTTTGATTATCAAAAGTCGCTTTTGCTACATTCTGATAGGATAATGATACAATCGTTGATAATATCATCACAAGAGAGGGCTAGAAAGTGACCGTTTCATGCATCTCCAACAGGAAGTCTCCGCTTAGCGGAAACGTAGCTGAAGCAGATTAAACAAAACAAAACAAACAACAACAACAACAACAACAACAACAACAACAACAACAACAAATGTATACAAACATACAAACAAGCAAAACATAAAACAAAACAAACCTGACGGCCAGGAAGATAACGCATTGTGCATCCATCTGCAAACAATGAGTCTCCACTTAGTGAAAAAGTAACTGTAACAGACTAAATACATAAAAAAACATCAAAGAGCACAATGAACCTTGCCTTAACAACGCCCTTCTCTGATAGTTCACCTGCCCAAATTTTATTTCAAAAAAAAAAAAAAATGGTAGAGATTTCATGTCCACTATATCTCCCTTGAAAGTTAAGTTTTTGAAACCGTAGTTATGGAGTCAATGTCAGCAATCAAAGACAAACATTTTTTTTTCTCATTGACAGATTCAACGTGGCGAAAAACGATGCCACAAAGATGTTTGTTGTGACCTTAGGGGGCCAAGTTTGCATTGACGGAGATGACTGTTTCCTGGACGCCATTATACTGGACAAAATTGAGGTCCCTATCCCACTGTGTAACGAGAACTTCACATTTGCCCTGCCAGGTCGGTCTTTGTTGAAAACAAACTAGAAAGGACATAACCTGTTTGTCTAATTCCTGTGATATTTAATATTGAAAAGGTTCATGCATATATGAACCATCCTTATTTTGTGGATATTTGTAATTTGCATGCTGTGCTGACGTCAGGGCTCTGGCGCCGAATGTTGCATACTAGTGTGTTCACCGGGAACCCGGGTACCCGCCCGCAAAAGTCATTATCTCCGGGTACCCGGGTAATAAACTTGTACCCGGGTACCCGCAACTTGATATCCTAATAATGCCAGATACGTCACAACATTTAAAATTTTGTGCACGAGCAGTCCGGTACGGCAATCCAGGTACATAAGACCATTTCTACTTTTATGCATGTGTGTTGGCTCTGTTCTAATAGCAAACTTGTGAAAACGTGCGAACGTGGGCTCATTCACTGGACCACTTGAGCCATAAAGATGAGCATGAACAAGGCATCACCACCTAATCCCACGCGTACTTCAAGTTTAGTATGGAAATATTTCTCGGTGGTTGAAATACAAACTTTATATATTTCGTTCATTCAAGTGTCAAATATGGGGGCAAGACACTGTTACAGAGCCAACATGCAGTTTCCCAACAAGTATCTGATTAAAAAAAATTATTGTATGAAAATTGGAGTATTTGTTCTTTGTAAAATAAGCGGATACCGCTATCGGGTACTCACGCAGTGAATTCACCGCCCGTCAATACACAATTGCATAAACCTTATTGGCAGCGATTGAATGTAATTCAAGTTCTGTTTACCCCATTTTCCATTTGTTAAAAGTGTAAGGTAAGGAGGAAATATGATGTAGCTGTGCTCAAATTCCTTTGTATGCATTTTGAGAAATACAATATTTGTTTTTTCTAATCAAATTTAACTTTTGATGAATGTTATATAGATATAACACAAAATGTTCTGTTCAGTTGCATTTCCACACGGGAAAACTATAAATTACAATATATTGTGCTTAGTTTACCTCTCTAAGCGAACCCTGTTTGTGTGGAGAAAGTATCCTTAGCAAGCAAGTATTGAGAAAAATGACACTATAACTTAATGCATGTTATTGTGCGTTTGCAGGTGGTTCTGCCACAGAGTTTATCAAGCAGGTCGGATCTTCCGCCACCAAACAAGCAATTGATTCACTTCTGGAACATCTAGGAGTCAGGGTAACCGCACACATAATTTATGCATGACTAGGATTTGGAATCAAATTTCATTGCACCACCCAAGTTTATCAGAGAATACGTAACGAGTGTGCAGAATGGAGGGGGGGGGAGCATTGCCTAGACAGTCGAACATTGCATAAGCAGGAAGCATATAGTTTAGACTCAAAGAACATTTATGTCAGTGCCTAAACGGTAAATACCTTAGCTATACCGATTTCTTTGCATAAGTTTGTTTTTAGTGCAATGTCTTACACCCTGTCTTGTCAGTTCATGGGCTCGTCTGTAATGGATCGCAATGTTGTTCGTTGTGCGTGAATTGGCTGACAAAATCTCATGTATTTTTTTTACATCTACCCAACAAGCATCTGACCTGAAATCAATCATCCAATCGGCATTGGTTTTGTTTTGCCTGTAGGATGCATTCGATGACTCCCTGTGTACCCTACCTACCGCTCTTGCACTGACCAATTCAACAGGTTTGTATGACACAAAGACACCGAATTTTTGAGCTATATTAAAACTGATATAAATACAATCTGAGGATGGAACACCACCTGGCATTTCTTGAAGTGTTTTTCGAATATGACGTGTTACAACAATTCCAGGCGGCGTTGCGTAGAAGATATTTGATAGACGTCACGTCTGAGGTTTCATTTCAAAACTCCAAAAAAGAAACTCCCAAGTTGGAATGATGCATGTTAATTCTTTTTTTTTCCTCAAATCTGACATGCTGCAAAATATGTACAAGTTCTTCCCGCTGTAGATGTAATGATAAAATTTAGAAAAGTTTTTTTTTTTAAATAATTTTTTGATCCTTGTTTTTCTTAAATGTGACATATCCTTGTAAAACAAAAGCCTTTCCCGTGGCATTCTCCTGCAACTGTACATTTCATGTTTCACAGGCTGTCCGCATATTACCCTTCCAAAGCTTCCTAAAAGCGTAGTTTGCCGTATCCAGGACGACTGTCTTGGCATCCAATGCTGCGTCAGCCTCGACTTTAGGATCGTCCGGAAGTCTGTCCACGCCTGGGCCATACTAGACACGTGCAACTATAAAATATCTCTCGGTTTTGGAAAATGGATGTTAAACATTACGTTATTTACGTACCATTGGGGTAAGGAGGAGACGTTCTGGATCGGTCAAGCGATCAAAATAAGGTAGGATTAATGAGTAGAGGCACAATGATGAGAGATAAATTTAAATCGAGTGAATTTTAAGTTTGATCTTGCTGGTCATTCTTGAAAAATCATGTCAATTGGGTTGAAAATGTTTCAACGCCCTTTTTTTGCAGGTTTGTGGTGGAGAAGCTGTCAGAGTTGAAATCGTTCAAGGTTAACCTCGGCTTTTCTCTCTGCATGGACGAAAACTGTTTCCCTGAGATAATGTTAATGGATCAGACAATGGTACCTCAACCGCTTTGCAACAACAACTTCACATTCACTTTACCAGGGGGATCCGTAAAGGAGTTTGCAAAACAACTTAGCGCCGACATTGGTCAACAGGTGGCAGATGAAGCCATCGATGCCCTGTTGCGCCACCTAGGGATCAAGGATATGATGAGAGATACCCCTTGCATACCACCATCTGTGGTGGTCGGTGGCTGGGACATCCGTAAGTTGAACCAGAATGGGTAACTATACGGAGCATTAACATAAGCAAGTGACATATTAAATGAATAATGCAGATACAGAAGCAGCGTTATTTAGATGAGCCTAGAAGACTGAATCTGATAGAGGGCATCAGTGTCAAAATCATTTATTTACTTATTTATTTATTTATTTATTTATTTATTTATTTATTTATCTATCTATCTATCTATCTATCTATCTATCTATCTATCTATCTATCTATCTATCTATCTATCTATCTATCTGTCTGTCTGTCTGTCTGTCTGTCTGTCTGTCTGTCTGTCTGTCTGTCTGTCTGTCTGTCTGTCTGTCTGTCTGTCTGTCTGTCTGTCTGTCTGTCTGTCTGTCTGTCTGTCTGTCTGTCTGTCTGTCTGTCTGTCTGTCTGTCTGTCTGTCTGTTTGTTTGTTTGTTTGTTTGTTTGTTTATTTATTTATTTATTTATTTATTTATTTATTTATATATTTATTTATTTATTCATTCATTCATTCATTTGTTCGTTCGTCCATCCGTCCGTCCGTCCGTCCATCCATCCATCCATTCATCCATCCATCTATTTATTTATTTATTTATTTATTTATTTATTTATTTATTTATTTATTTATTTATCTATTTATTTATTTATTCAACTTCTTTACCCAGGGACCCCTTCAGTGATGCAACACAGTTTTCCTAGGGGTCGCTGAATCATTCAGCTGCTACATCTTGCTAATCAGCTAGCAGATTTCAAAACCATCTGTATAAATATTGATTTCTTTGTTTTGGCCACGTTTCATCAATTCTCATTCTGCTTGATTTTGCTCTCAATAACACAAAACTTTGTAATTTGCAAATTGTCCACTTACATATGACCATGATGTATTCTAAAAGTTGCAATCGCAATGTTTTATTCCAAAGGTTGCCCTCGTATACCAGGCATACCTCGCCTGCCAGCCGGCGTGTCCTGTTATATCAATGAGATCTGTATGGGTATGGAATGCTGCGTGAACTATGACCTCAAAGTGTGGAAGCCCTCGCTAAAAGCCTGGTTGATACTCGATCCTTGCAACTATCGTCTGTCTGTGGGCTTTGAGAAATGGTCATTCAACGAGACACTTTTCCATTATGACTGGGGTATATATTTTCATTTGAAACTTGTAAAATGTTGCCGCTTGGGTTTGTTGTGATTCTATTTATTTCAGAAGCAAACATGATGAAAGTGCCTTGTATTCTTCCCGATTTTTCGGTCCTCCTGTTGCTGGGTTGCTTTTGTTTTCCTTAACGTAGACAATTGAAAAGTTTCAAATTTTTTAACGTTAATATAAATTCATAATATATTAAAATGTTTAATATGTTTCTTTCACACAATTACAGAACTGCGATATCAGTATATTTAATATTAGTTGGTAAACAAATACAATAATACAATTTGTTTACTGATATTGTATGCCATATGTAGCATTCATGACGCTCATTTAACTCTGGTGCGGGGATGCAAGAAGCAGACTGACTTACTTCTGTCCCGCTCAAATCGCGCGAATGTAATTTGTCTTCTCTCATGTTTTGACTAAAATTTATTATTACCAAAAACCTTTTCTGTCCCCAGGTCAAGAGCTTTCCTTGGTGTGAGTTGGCTGGAATGCGCCCAATCAGCGCCTAGGAAAACTATTGACTCAGTCTAATTCTGACCAGGAAAGGGTTAGGTTTTTATATGCTAACCGGCAACAAAAATTCGTGGTGTTTTGCCATTACAGGACAGTGGAAGAATTTTACTCTCGGAGGTGACTTTGTCAAGATCAAGTGAGTAACATATTTTTTGTGGACCAGGTCAATTCATTTTGTACGAAGCAGCTTTGATCACTTTCTAATGCAACACCCATCTGTTGTCTTCAGACCGACCCTGAACTGGAAATATTTGTTTCTGCCTGTGAAATGCTTGTGTAACTACAGAGTAGAATTAGGTGCAAGTTAGAAAAGGATGATCCATATGTGGTGCACGTCACCATATTACACACTTACGTTTTGATTTTGTCAACTAAAATGTATTTTAGTTATATTCATTGGATGTTATAGCCCAATAGCATGTACATAGATGTTAGAATGATATTTTTTGGTATTACGATCCTAAAGATGTTAAAGATACATGGACCTCGAAATCACCCTAATTAGCATAATGCTAAAAGGTTTTGTCCAATACCTGTCTGATTAGTCTTCTTAGAAAACTGAACATATTACCCGCTGAGACAGACTGAGCTGTGTTATTACGATGATACGGGGCGCGCTACACCGGAGCCCTCAGAAATATATCGGAAGAAGACTCTGTCTTAGGCAAACAAGGCAAATAGAAAAAACTCTCTTCATCAGTCATGTCAATAGCGCTACTTCGCCACCCGCCATCATTGTAGTTTTCGGTTTTTAAGTCTCGTGGATGTGTTATATCTACATATTGTGCATTGGACTGGCATATTAACCCAAGTATGAACCTTACCTGGGGAAGGTATGTCATCATTGCAATACTGACCCTTGCTTTTTATACACCTGTAAAATTTATATCCCGGTATTTTAAGCCAAAGTACGACGTTGGACCGCCCACCTTTATGACCCAGTATTCTTCCGTATGAAAATTGGCGTTTTGGCAAAGAAACTGAACAGAATGGTATTTTTTATCTTTTATGTGCTTTTTAAAATGCTGCTAGGCAAAAGCGTCATAATTTGTAATGATGAAAACTGTTGACCTCGACTTTTATTTTCTACATAGCAACAGCCACCCTGGTACTTGAATCAAAGGTCTTTTTGCAAGGAGCATGTATCTTGCACCCTCATTATAATACAGAGCATTTCCGTTTAGGTAGTTCGACTTAAGTCACAGTTGGCACCGAAAGAGTGACGAGCGTCGCTGTCCATAGTTTGCTCCGTCATAAGCTTGTCCGTGATGTAGTTTGTGCAAAGACCTATACACTGACGAAAATATAATTGGTTGGGGTGCTTATAAGCAAATAATGCATCTATCATGTCCGGAAGAGTCATTATCACCTGATTGATACGGAGCTTTTGAAATTTGAAATTGAAACTATATATATATATATATATATATATATATATATATATATATATATATATATATATATATATATATATATATATATATATATATATATATATATATATTTACCTGATAGTACATGGGTTTTGACAAACTTTACAATTTTTTGTATGTATAAAGCAATTTGATAAATTACCTTCACTGCGTTAGATTTAACGTGGACAAGCTCGCAGCCGAGAAACTGTTCAAGATCAACTTAAAAGTGACGATGTGTTTGGATGGGGTGTGTGACTTCAACGTGGATGTCTTTGAGGATACGTATGTTCCTCAGCCACTCTGCAACCCAAATGCGACCTTCAGTTTGCCAGGTGAGACTCTACTTTTTCAGGAGCTATAGTTATTTTGTGCATACTCATTCTCAAAGCGTAAAACTGCTTCTATAGGAGACATGCGTTTTAATCCCTCCCCCCCCCCCACAAAGCACGGGGCTCACCCCTGTCAATCAAGGACACACTGGCCTGTCATTGTCACAGACGGGGCTATACACCCCTTTTCACAAAATTAGTATCTCTAAGATATGCTGAAATTTACCTATACCAAAGTCATATTCAATTAGTGTTTCCTAAATTGGTTACAAAAATAAATTTCCATCTACCTGTTCTAAGTATTCTTAATTTCCTAAATCTGAGTAATATCCCGCTTGCCCGCACAGGCAGTGGCCCGTATCTCGCCAGGCATAAGGCAACCAGGTATGAGTAGTGGCGGGAAATTAATATGCATGGCTCGCATTGTTCCTAATAATAGTTTATTCCTCGATAATTGAACTGCTACTTATTTTCTTTTGACCTTGGAACTTTTTGTAGCAGGTGGACTGTGTCGTTCTAGGTGTAAACCTCGCTTTTTTTTTTCAAAAATGGTAAATAAGCGATCCAGCGGAATTCAAACCTGGACAGCTCTGGGCAAACGTTTGATACATAAATGTCGGTCGTGAATTTGAATTTCGGAGTTATTGTGTAGGATTAAGGAGGGAGGAAGACTTCCAGCAAAATACCACAATTTGGGGGAAATATCCCATGAATTCGGAACTTTTCGAACATCTGATATTGTCGTGTAAATTGGTATTATGCGATCTTGGATAACTTTACGGATATATTTTTCTATGTTCAAGTTTCAGACATACATTTCATAAATTTGGATATTACAGTCCTAAGCAGGATGTGCCTGCATGTTTTTCCATTTGTTAGTATTATCAAAATACATGAAATATTTTCGAACTGAACATCATGGTGCTTTTCAATTGGACTAATTCCACTTAAACTTAAGCACAAGCGCAGCCGCATTATCTTTGTCACCGCCAATTGTTCACGCAGTGGAAGCAATGTTAAAGTTGATGAAACAGTCGAACATTAATACCACCAGGGGCGCGACCACAAGTCCACACGTCTAAGCGTACGTGAGGAACCATACAAATACATACATAGTGTGCGCTCCGCGGCTTCAGTTGCCATGTGGACCCATATCTAATGTGTTCAGATTCATTTAGGGTTGCGTTTACTTTTGAGGCAGCTGGTGGTTTGAGTAATTTTGTGAGGGACCTCGGTGGCAAGGTGACAAGGGAAGCGCTGTCTGTGGGACTGCGATACCTGGGACTGGATGCCATTCTCGGGGAGGCAGAAGAGTGCGGAAATGCCACGGTATCTGGTGGGTGTCGAATTGCTTTGATTTTCCATTGGTACCTTAACGCAAGGAAAATAATTGTTTAGATTATACATTCCAACACCTGAGAGAAATCTTATCCTCTCTCTCTCTCTCTCTCTCTCTCTCTCTCTCTCTCTCTCTCTCTCTCTCTCTCTCTCTCTCTCTCTCTCTCTCTCTCTCTCTCTCTCTCTCTCTCTCTCTCTCTCTCTCTCTCTCTCTCTCTCCCCCCTCTAGTATATATAGACACACAGACACACCAGATGGATTTGATGAATTGAGAGTTTAATCAATTCGATAAGTTTTAGATGCTGATAAGATCAATGTAGAGATATAAGATGTAAAAGTACGCCACTATATGTCTGTCATTGAGAGGAACGTTGAAAAGTTAGTAGATTTTGAGGAGGAAAAGGCTTTTCCTATCTCGTCATAGATAATGAATACAGACGCGCTGAATTGTTTGTTGCATGTATGTGTCTCAGTTTTTCTTATTTACCACCCCGGGTTTACCATTTTCAAAGACACATTGACATTTCCAAGATACACCTGTGTATTTCGTTTGCCCTTTGTTTGTAAGGCTGACTTACTGGCACTTATTGCATACACGTGTGTGTGTGTTCTTTACTCAGCATATATAGACATTCACATCGGCTAGTAGTCCTTTATATGAATTGCTATCATGTCGATAACTGGTTTAAACTTTGTCTGGACTCCTTTTGTATTCATGTGTATTGTATTGTTTGTGGTAACTTCTTCGCGAGCATCAAATAATTCTTGTTGGCCAATTGTCCTCTTTGTTCATTCATTCATTCATTCATTCATTCATTCATTCATTCATTCATTCATTCATTCATTCATTCACTCATTCATTCATTCATTCATTCACCCATTCGTCCTATTGGTCCCTAATTCAAACACCGTGGGTCAACTTTTCTTGCAGTTGTGGCTCTTTGAAAGAGAATAGTAGAATATTATGATAAACAGCAAACTTATATTTTACAGCTTGTCCTCATCTGACATTACCCACGATGCCTAGCGCTGCTCAGTGCCGTGTGCACGACCTCTGTACTGGCATAGAGTGTTGTGTAGAGATGGACTTGAAGATCATCGAACGGGCTTTCAAAGCGTGGGCCATCCTGGATCCCTGTGACTATAAACTGTCTGTAGGCTTTGAGAAGATGCACTACAATGTTACGCTTTTTGTTTATTCTTGGGGTAAATTGCATTATATTTGAACTCCGTTCTAAGTGATGTGTTTGTCACACATTCAACTGTATCACTTAGTGCACAGTGATTTAACCAGTCGGTCAATAACACAAATTTCTATTTCATGAACTGATATTTTTTTGTGAAATTTTATGAATTGCGCGTCTATTTGATGTCATTCAGTGCTTCAGACATATCTAAAATTATGCCATTTCGGTAAACAGGACAATAATATGCACTTGCTGGAGTTCCTTCATATGGAAATGTAGATTCATCAATGATACAAGTTTAGAAACTGTTGAAAGACCAAACAATGCCACCGATCAAGGGAAATCACCTGATACTTTCTGCTTTTTCTGATTGGTCAAGAAAGATCAGGCGACAGCCTTGAACTGCGGCTTCATCCAAGGATGGAAAAATTACAGGCAAATTTCAATATTGTCTACATTGTAGGCGGGCATAGAAACTTTGTTTATTTATGCCTATAGTATTCCTAATGTGACTAGTAATATCTGTGGATTTAATGGATAGTCGCATGTGCTTGTCGGAAAGGGATGATGGGTCACTTATACAGATAAATTATCAATACATAGACCAGAGGCTCGACTCTCCCGCCGGCGGCGGGAGATCTCCCGCTTTTCAGGGGAAATTGAAAATTCTCCCGACCTCCCGCTTGCTACAAAAAACCTACTGCCCACTGAGGGGTTTCAGCTAATATATATATATGGCACTATGATATACACAAGCTTGGCAGTTATTGTTATTTTTTAAGATTTAACTCCCCCCTTCATCCGAAAGCACCATTTTTACTTGAAATTTGAAACATTTTTCCAGCCAGCCCCCCTCCCGTACCCTCCCCCCCGCTCGGTCGCGTTGCGACCTCGTGGTCTCCCTCTGGGCAACTCCCTGGGAAGGAGATTCTCCCTCTCTGACATTCTCCTAGGTTGGATGGTCTATTAGACCATTTTGAGTGTATAGAACACTTTTCGTTTAACAATCAAAATAATTTTGCTCACTCTTTTCAGGTAAAGAGGAAATCATTCGAATTGGTGACGCCATAAGTCTAAGGTGAGCAGGGGATTATATATATTTGTTGCTTTGAGGGACATTAATTGTGATGCAAGACCATTACACATTGATCAGGTTTGGTCATATATACATCATTAATGGATGGATATACAACCACTGGCGCACTTGGATTTACAAGATAGAGACCGATCAAAAGTAAAACACGATTTTGTTAGCATAACACCATGCATGAATAATCTTGCTTGTGGCGTTAATGTGTTATTCCATACATGTTTATTTGTTTATTAACTTTTAGCCCTGATGATTTTCCTGTCAGCTAAGATTACAGCATAAGTGGAGCATCTGTCTTCCATCCGTCCGTCCAGCCATCGTGTTTTCGAATTCTTAAAAGACCTTTGCAGGATAATGTTAAACTTTGAATAGTGTACATGGAGGCAATATTTATCAAGCATGTTGACATTGTGACACATCAGGGGACTGTTTTAGTGACTTTTGGGGGTGGGGGTGGTAGGCGTGGGTGTGTTTGTGTGTGTGTGTGTGTGTGGGTGGGTGGTGGTGGTGGTGGTGGTGGTGGTGGCGGTGGTGATTTGTATATGTGTATGATTTCAGTTTTGCACGTTTACAAAACCACTGGCTAGATGGTCATCAAACTTGTTGGGAATGTATACTTAAAATTATAAGTTAAACAACGACTTACTTTGTCTTCTTTAATCAAGAATACAGAAAGGAGACAGATTTTGGTCTTCTAACATAAACGTTAATGTATTTTTTTCGTATGAAATTGTAATGTTCTTGGCATTATGAAATTTTTATAGTTTAGTGCCAAAAGTGTTTTCAACCCTTCAATATCGGGTAGCACCTCCCTGTGCTGCTATTACTGCACGAACCCGACGTCGCACTGGCCTGTACAATACCCCATCTTTCTCCCCCGGTGAGGTGCCTTCTCCCTACCATGTGCTACCTTCAGTAGCTTGGTTGACTTCTGTCAAAAGCTTTACCAAATGTGGCGCTTCATAAAGGCCATTTTGGGGGAGAATGGGGAAAGGTACCTGATCACAAATGGGTTTAATACACGCCAAAGACATGACGATGACGATGGTAGTACATAATATATATTTTACATCATGTCAATGGCATGCCTTCAGACAAGGCTTGCTGGTATTTGAATGAAAGAAAGTTATCTTCACTAGGAATTTGACTCGTTTAACCATTGTATGTTTAATGGTTATGAGAAAGCAACTACATGTATAGCAGTGATTAGCACTTTAAGGGTTAATGTTCCTCATGGTTAGCCACTTTTCTATGGACCAGTATTTTGCAAGTTTTTTTTTGTTTTGTTTTGTTTTGGTTTTTTTTTTTTTTTTTTTTTTTTTTTTTTTTTTTTTTTTTGGGGAAATTGTGAAAATGTGAATACAAATAAACATAGTGTGTCATCAAAATTATACCATATGAGAGTTGCATTCCCCAAATTAACAACCCACATTGTATCCCCAAAGCCAATGGACTCTGGAATAGCTAGACCTATATATAGCATTGCAGGTCTAGAATTGGAAGAGCCCACATTGGCCGAAAATTACCAACTCCTTTTAAACCTCTATCAGTTGGAACGTGAAGCGTTATAACTATCTTCACGTTTATATTACGCGGTTACGTGGTAATCTATTAGAACAGTAAGTTTGTCAATGGTAATTAAGAAGCAATATCTCATTGGCAAAACGTATCTACAACAGGCTTAACTGATCATTCCATCTCGTCTTCAGGTTTAAGATAGATAAACGTAATGACATCAAGGTGTTCCGCATGGATCTATCTTTTGGACTAGTCATTGACGGGGACGCCATTCCAGAAATAAAAATTTTGACCGACTATGATCTACCAATACCGTTGTGTAATACACAGATGAACTTCACTTTGCCCGGTACGTAAATCTATTTTGTATTTATCAGATTAAAGGTCCACCGTCTTTTTGGTGCATGTTTTGTTTTAATCCTGTCTATAACTGGGTTCAAAATATACACGAGTAAATCAGAAATCAAGATATTTTCTTTAGGAAAAGTCATGCCTTTGCAAATATATCGGTACATAGGCCTCTTCACAAACCTATTGCCCATTTGAGAAACTGATGAACACAACTATTACACTGTATTGCTTACTTTCCTGGATCACAAATAGTTGCAGACCATCTAATGTACAGACTCAACAAGTCTTATTTCTCGAGAGATTTTTTATAATTTTTTGCTTATAGGAGGTTCCATTGACGCCTTTATGAAGGCTATAGGGGGCCAAGTCACGGATGCTTCTGTACAGGCATTGTTGAGGCATCTTGGTCTCGATGACATCATAGGAGGCACCACATGTGTGGCATGGCGGCATGGCAGTGGTAAGACTACAAAGTGACCACAGTGGCCAACAGGCCATCAAACATGTAAAAAGTATATGACTTGAAAGCTTGTGTTAATTGAGAAGGATGGTCATTTTTTTTTTTTTTTGCAATATTCTTCGTACCAATTATTGTGGGTGCTCTGCGTATTCCTATCAATTATACCATGGGAGCCCAGAGAAACATACTTCATTGATACCTTTTTTGAGAGTTTTAGTTTGATATTATTTGTTAATCAAATACACTCACATACATGAATCTGAAAAATGTCTCAATCACATTATCATTAAAACATTTCTCAACCGGTTGATGACTTATTATTGATTCGTCTATCGGTGTACCTTTAGGTGCGCAAGATGACGTTTATTGTCAGTATTATGCATTGGGGATCAATATTATATGACTTGAGCATAACGGATTAACATGTTACGACATAAGCATGTATTGTCCGTATATACATGGCTGATTGATACATCAAATATGACATGCACTTAAGGGATTAATAATAATAATAATAATAATAATAATAATAATAATAATAATAATAATAATAATAATAATAATAATAATAAAGATAATAATAGTAAAAAAAATAATAATAATAATAAAATGATAATAATAATGATAATAATAATATATGTGTGACAAACTTGCATTGTACATGTAACCCGTATTAATGTAATTGATTTACATATGATGACAACACTGATGGATTTTATATATATATATATATATATATATATATATATATATATATATATATTATTTCATAATGAAGCTCTGCATTTTAAAGCAAAACTTCACGTATTTAGCTTATTCATCATTTGCCACGTTCGTATTTATTCATTATGTGAGTTGTCTTTGCTGAATATTTAGCTCAGACAAGGAGCTGCTACTCAGAGACACATGTACGGGTATTAGGCTCCAAAACATGTTCTGAGTAGTTATCCGCTGAAGACCCTTTAATTTATTTGGGCTAATGCAGCCTTTGTCAAAATTTTACAGAGTAACATGTGCAATATGGACAATAGTACTTTCTTATGTATATAGATTAGAGAGGGACAGGTTATCGTATGGACAGTAAAGAGTTCGGACTGCGGAATAGGGTAATGACTACTAAGAAGTGGTTCTGGGCATAAAGACACAGATACAATATATATACATATATATGACTAATGTATGACTGATCAATGTTTTATATCGTGTTTTTTAGATTGCTCCCGCATATCTTTGCCGCGTAGTCTGCCTCACAATGTCAAGTGTTATATCCATCCGACATGTGTGGGCATAGAGTGTTGTATGGATGTAGACCTCAAGCTTACCACGCTGTCTTTCAAGGCCTGGGCCATCCTGGACCCCTGTGACTACACACTCTCATTGGGCTTCGAGAAACTGAGCTATAACCGCTCCCTCTTTCATTATAACTGGGGTACGGTAAAGGGTAGCCACGTAGTGCAATTTTGAGTTTAGGGGTACGGTAAACCACAGTATTTATCAACCTTTACGCACATATACAGTTGCGGTTGGATCGACCATGCCGGACTTGAGGAAAAGTAAATTACGGTACTCACCAACTTAATGTACGCAAATTCTTATAGGCAGGAACAAATGACACCATGGGGTAAGATTGTAATGGTCATGTGCTTTACTTGTACAGCATACGCGCTACTACTGAGTAAAATGTCAGTTTGTTATGTTCCTTCTTCAGGTGCGCCAATGTACTCTACTTTGCCACATTGTCTCGCCGGAAATGATAATTGAAAATTAAAGTTTCCTTAATATGAATACTTTTTGCACTACAGGGAAGGTGTATACGATTGTGTCTTGTATATCTCTGCATTATGAATTGCAAAATTACAATTAATCTGTCTCGTTACCGACGGTTAAATCTTTGTTGTAATCAATTTTCTGGTATTTGGTAGCAGTGAAACTTCATCCAAGGTCCTAATGAACAGATTTCATTCACTATTTGCTTATTTGTTCCATCTCGTTTTCATCCGCCTTCTGACATTGAACAGAGGTTCTTCACGGTGGAAAAGTCATTAGTTAAAATTACACTGATAGTAAATAAGGTTTGCCAGAATTTTAAAGTTAGAATGCCTTATGATGACACAACATGCGCTTTGTGTGCAGTGTCCTCACAGACTCTTCTGATAACGTTAACTTTTGTTTACATCAAGGGCAAGTTAGTGGAATTTAGTGATAAAACGAGACCAGTGTGAATATCTGATCGTTCACTCTGTATAACATCAGGGCATCCGCGAAATGCCGTTAAGAAATATGCGGCCAGGTACTGGAACTTCAGTTACAAATAAGTTGAAATGTAATTGGAAACTTCATCGTTTCAATGCAATGATAACATCATTCCACAGCTATGAGGCTTTATGTCAGCGGACAACAAATATCAACATCCAAGTTGCGCGCGCATCTTAATCGGCGAATATGGAGGTCGTTCTCCGTAGTGTGGATCGCATTCAGGGGTGTGGAGCGGAAAAGAATGATATAAAAAGCAGTGTTACAATGGACTGCGTCTACATGGGACAAAAAAATGAACATGATAGAAATTAAGAATTAAAAAATTAAGAGTGTTCCTCGGATTTCCAACCGAAAACTGTGAGTATTAGTGTTACGTAACGATTGTCGTCTTTTTTCCGCAGGCTCTTGGGTAGACATAGAGGCCGGCAACGCCTTTACTATCAAGTAAGCCATCTTGATATTTCTTGGTCAGATGTGTGCCACTAATCAAGCAAACAACGTGAAATTAATCATTGTAGTCTTTGTAATTGTAAACTTTATTTCTTACAGTGCAATTAATCATTCTAGTTTTTGTAATTTTAAACTTTATTTCTTAGAGGACTATCACTTTTACCGTTTATAACATCATGCTTTAGCATTTCAAGTTAGACCGCATCATGTACAAGTCTTCCATCCCATGTGGACCCCACTGATATATTTTTGGGGTGTATTCCCCAATTCTTTGCACCTTAATATATATGAGTTTTAAGATAATGTTTAAATAGAAAACGACTGACTACAATGTGATATTCAAGGTTCCGTGTGTTCAAAGTCAATGCACAGAAGATGTTGACAGTGGACTTAGTAGTGAATATAGTACTGGACGGCACCCCAAGCCAGATCAAGTTACTGGAAAAATTTTCCATGCCACAGCTGCTATGCGATATGAACGGAACCTTTACTATTGGCGGTACGCAACTTATTTTATTATTTTAAAGAGAAGATTACCATTTAGCGAAGTAATTTACATCAGAAATCATTGACTTTCGGGCAACCATAGGGTGGTTCCTTCTTGATAACCTTTACCAGTAGCCGCGTGTAATTTATTTATTTATTTATTTATTTATTTATTTATTTATTTATTTATTTATTTATTTATTTATTTATTTATTTATTTATTTATTTATTTATTTATTTATTTGTTTATTTGTTTGTTTGTTTGTTTGTTTATTTATTTATTTATTTACTTATTTGTTTGTTTGTTTATTTGTTTGTTTGTTTATTTATTTATTTATTTGCTGTCGGTGAACGCAACTTAATTGTAATTTGGAGCACGAAAAACGTGATTTATCGAATCCATTTGCATCCGAAAACGTTACCTATAGAGCAACCATAGGGTTATCTCTTCCTGTCCATTCCACTTCTGTAATACATGCAAACAGCTGCTGTGCTAGCTTATTGTTCATACTTTAAGCCCGTGGATTTGGTTTTAAGAAATTTTATATATAAAAAATATCGGAAGCAGTACAGTGCTCAATATGAATCCCTCTTGCACATTAAAGATGGTAAAAAGACATGTCACTTGCATGCAAAACATTTAACGTTAAGAAAACCTAACACTACAAAGAGAGATTGTTTGGCAGAACCACAACGTTCCAAGAAGTGAACTGCACTAGATGCCATAGCTGTAATTGAAAAAAACGACGAAGTATGCTTTCATTTCACATAACTTTGTTAATTATTGTGGCCATAAATGCTATACCCTATGTGAGTGCCTCCAGTTTGCCTGTTATGGACCGAGTTAAAAGTTACGTCGTTTTGGTGAATTGTACTCTATTTTTATATCACACGATACGGTTGTAAGTGTTTACACTACGCAAAGAATAACACTGCTCCTAAAACTATTGTTAGATATGGTAAAACGGGCATTCGCAAAAATGCTGAAAAACACCCTTATTTCTCTTGCCATAGGCACACTTAGAAAATGTTGTAAGACCTTTAACACATCAGCTTTTCATGCAGCCCATACGCACGCATATGGCATGCAGCAAGCCTTTTCGACATCCCGCAGAACAGTTTATTAAAACTTTTGCAGCCCCAATCAAATTTTTCCTGAAAACTAAAAGACAATCGTAAGAAATTCAAAAGTGTTAAGGCAATTAATTCCATAATTGGACTTCAAGTCAGCAGAAAAGGGAATCAAAATTAATTTGTTCTTGAACGAAAAAGCGACTATAAAGTTATTGATCCGATATTCTTTATTTTACTAACACGGTCAGGAATGAGGCTACGGAAGTATTTCTGATCTCCCTGATGTTTAACAGGGTATTTGACCATATTGCTGACTTTCAGGGGCCATGTCATGCAACTAAATAATCATACATCATACTTTCTACAAAGGTTCATATTCATGTCACCTTATTTTATACAAATGGTTAAACGGGAATGCATACTTTTTATTCCCTATCATATATTACCGAAAGCCGTCTGCTAAAATTCAGGTGCATCGAACACATTATTAAAAGTGATTTTCGGACTATGATAGGATTCATCTTCCATTCCCACTACCCAACTTCTTTCAGTTGCTTGGTCAATATTATGATTGTCCTTCCCGGAACCAAAATTTTAAATTTTATGTACATTGATATCCTATAATAATACTTGTTACACCAGATTTCGCGGGTAACCTTGGTAACAACCTGGCCTCCAGCTCTGTCGGTGTCATCCTACAGAGACTTGGCATGACGTCTGTGAGTATTTTGTGTACTGTTGTTACATTTGTGTGAACCATCGCACGTCAACCACGACAACGTTCTAATTTCATAACTCTTCGAGAGAAAAACACTTTGCTGTGTAAGTATTGAGTATGTTTTTTATGTTTATTTGTTGGCAGTCTTTGGGTTTTATAATGTTTTCCAGGGCATTCTGATTGACGTGTCTTGTATATCATTTTCCAAAGAGATAAAACAATTCTTGCAGCAAATTTGTGCCATGAGTATTGAGAGTATGTTTGACATGAGAACTCTTTACACATTTCCTTCTGAAATATGATTGTTTTCCAAACCAGGATATCAGCAAATTTGTTTCATGAGTATTAAGAGTATGTTTGCCATTAGAACTCTTTACACCTTTCTTTCTGAAATATGATTGTTTTCCCAACCAGGATTTCTTCAGAACGGGTCGTTGTGAAATACCACCAACGTCTGTGCTAGCCACGTCCAGTAAGTATACACGCAGCATAAAATCCCTATGGTATTTGCGATTCTTCTTTAAAGTGGCACCAGCGTTACCTTATTTATAGACAGCAACACGTTTCGTTTGATGATACTGTATCGAGTCCACTTCGTCTCAAATCTGGAGTCCCACAAGGTTCAATTCCGGGTACTTTGTTGTTTGTAATTTATACTCATGATATTTACCGTGCATCTCCAAAACTAGAGTCCATTCTTGATACTGAAGATACAACCCGAGTAACTTCCTTGTGTTCTTTCAATTCAAGTATTAATTTAAAGACAAATGATGTATCAGATAAAATTAATGAAGAGCTGACAAAGATACATTATTGGCTTTCTGTAAATAATTTGTCTCTAAATTTGCCAAAACGAAATTCATGGCGTTTCATTTTCCACATCGTAGATTTATTCTAACTTTAGATTTAAAAATAAATAGTATTTCAGTATCAGGAACTGCTGAATTCAATGTTCTTCGATTATTTGTAAACGAAACTCATAATTGGAATACACATGTAAGTAAGGTCGCTAGCAAGCTCTCCAGATTGATGGGCATGTTTAAAAGAATTCAAAATTTTTTGCCGACAAAGACACTAATGCTTATGTACAGATACTTGTGTCTGCCTCATCGTAATTCTTCAATTGTAGCCAGAAGGATATTCCTGGGATCGTATTACTAAATTTCAAAAATCGGCAGTATGTCTCATTTGTCATGAAAGATATAATGCGCATACTGACTGATTCTTATAATCAATAAAACTTTTTAAATTGCAAGATGTATATAAACTAAAAGCCCTGAAATTTCATTACAGCTATTCTCAGAGTCAATTACTTGGATATTTTAAGGACATGTTTGGTTTTCCGACCGTAACTCATCGTTACAAAACAAGAAAGAGACATAGTCCACAGCTCAAAATTAAGAACAGCGAGTAATTGTATCCGATATCATATTCCTATTATTTTGAAGGACACCCCTCCTTGCATTTTGGATAAAGTACATACACATTCAATGGATGGATATTCAAAGTACATTAAATTATACCTTATTAACCAATATTCAGAAACGTGCACCTTACAAAATTGTTATATATGTGCAATTTGATATTCTCATATGTATTTATGCATTGTTTTTACCCCAAGTCCGGAAATACAGTTTTGTAAACTGCCTTACACCTAATCACAACACTTTTGGAGATTAGAATATAATGTCCATTGAATTTGGGCTTTTTTTTTCTTTGTTTTTTTTTTTTTTTTTTTTTTTTTGTTGTTGTTGCTCACTTTGGTTTAAACATATTCTATTGGCAAAAAACAAATGTCCGACAGGCTCACCAGCTTACAAGAGGGCCACTTGTGCATTTATAACAAGGCTACAATGAGTTCGCGAGCAACAATACACAAACAGGTCAGGCACGGGACCACTGATAGGAAGGGCAAAAGGGGGGAAAGGGGATTGCTGTGTAAGCATAAATACAAGTAAAAAAAGCTGTACAAGATTACCAGATTTGAATCACGTTCTAAATCTACCAGATAATTTACTCACTTAGTAAACATATTGTCAAATAAATACAGTTCTGAGTTCTGAGTTCAGCACGACGACCTTATTTTCTCGTCACTCACCAATATGCCTTCTCACTGTTTCACACACGACCGATTCCAACGATATTTTGCGGGTGGAAACGTCAAGTTCTAAGATCCCATTACAGCTAGCGATAATCCAATATTCATGATATGTACCTGATAATCTAGAATGTAAAACTATCATACAACACACGGTCAATTATTCGATGAAAGATTGTCTGTTATAGAATCGATGTCAATTTATTGATGTTGAATGAGTTAAAATGCTGTCAATTTTTTGAAGTTGAATGGGTTAAAATTCATCAATCCCTGAATTTAACACCAATCAGCGGAGATATAAGGAGATCAAAAATGCAACAGTTGATGGGGAGGTAGAGGTTATTGATCTTAGACCTATATCGTGGTGCATATTATGTACATGGAGTTGTCGCTGCCTGAAACATATCATCGTTTTGCCCAGAATGTCCACAGATGTCGCTCACGTCGCTTTTGCCGTCCAATGCACGCTGTAATATCCGTGACAACTGTCTGGGAGTGGAGTGTTGTGTGGATCTCAGTCTGCTGGCTCTCAGACATTCATTCAAGGCCTGGCTACTCATTGATCCCTGTAATTTTATGCTGTCTGTTGGCTTTGAAACCTGGAACTGGAACAGAACTTTGCTACATAACTTTGGTAAGTTTCATAGAACATAAGTTTATTTCAGCTAATGGCAATTTTTTTCTCAGCTCATCATCCTAAAACAATATTTGTTCACTGTATTTCGTAAGAATGCTTCTTTTGCCTGTCAGGCTGAGAAACTTGATCCATAAAATGTTGAAAAGCAAATATCTAAAGCCTCGAGATAGCAAATTTTTGAAGAGCGGTTTGATTACCTTGAATCTTACTGTAAAACAAAAGGTTCATATTCGTCAGGACCGCAAAAATGTCAATAATCGCAAAACATCATTTAACGCAAGGAACAATACCAGAGGCCTCTTGTCAATGTATGCTTATCGGCACTGTTTTCTATTTCTGTACTTAATTGCCGAGGAGCTGGAGTATTCATGTCAAATTGGATAACGAGGGACTTCAAATTAATGCGACCTTTTCATCTGAGTAATATACTGGTGAAAAATAACTCTGGTGTACCTAAATTTGTTTCCATTTTGAAGGGCATTACAATGAGTTCAAGATGGGAGATGCAATCAGAATCCGGTAAGGGACAATTACATGAATATATGTAGTCATAGGCCTTACACGTATTCGTGTATGGACATATGCGGGCGTGCCCGTAAATAGTGGTGTCCCGGATGTAGAGGATAATACTTTTAACTGTATATGGAATAGAAACGACATACAGGAGCCAGAAGTGATTGCAAAGGTCAGAGAAAGAACTTAAAAGAAGTAATGATACCTTGGTTTTTAGGACAAAGTTATATTATATCCTTTCATTGCACGTCTGATAAATATTCAGTATGCACAAACTAAACATAGGCTTTTAATAAATATCATAGGCATAGGTATTTAGCTTAAGACACATTCAAGATTTTCATAAACTGAAACCCATGATAGACTGACATTGTTTACAAAACATGTTATTTGTTTACCTGAAAACATAAGGTTCAAATTGGACCGCACGCAGGACTATCAGATCCTTATCAACCTGGTGGTAAAAATATGCGTCGAGGCTAATTGTGAAGCGGATATTAACATCCTACAGGATGCCATCATGCCTATCCCCCTCTGTCAAAATGGAACCTTCTCCTGGCCGGCAGGTAATGTCTTTTTCCATCATGCCTTTGCCTCGTTTTTAAAATGAAAAGCTCCATTAGTCCGCAAGTAAAGACACATTTTATCAAACTTGTCTTCCTTTGCTGAAATGGAATCTGACTCTCAGCAAAAGATTCCCACATATCCTTGACTATGAGAGACGCGCTATATATACATATATATGTATATATATATATATATATATATATATATATATATATATATATATATGTGTGTGTGTGTGTATGTGTTTATGTATATAGATGTATATATATATATGTAAACATGTATATATATACATATATATATATATATATATATATATATATATATATATATATATATATATATATATATATATATATACATATGTTAATTACTTGTTGTGTCATGATAGTTGACTGGAACGCTATGGCTTCTTCTGCGTTGATGGCGGGCGGCACCATACTGCTCAACAGGCTGGGGTTGGGCCCAGCACTACTTCATGTCGCGTCCTGTGTGGCTCCAAGCACCAAGATAAGTAAGTGTATAATGTTTTCAGCTTTGTTATACATGGTGGGTAGTCATGCACCATTGCAAATTTCTACCTCCTTTTACATTACAGTTTGATTGTGCATTGAATGCACCCGGCGGACACTTACTTCACATCCTTTGATTGTACAAATATACTCATTTTGTATATGTACTTGTACGAACCTCAATTTATAAAAATGTGGATACATTAAAAGAAAGTTTCTGGTGATTGCTTCTGTATAAGAGATTGATCACGAGATACCCTTCTCACTAAAGAGTTCATATAGGCCTACTTGGACGATATGATGGAGGTAAGGTCATATGAAAAACCGCATGATTGATATATGTCTCACATATAAATGTGCACTATACGTACATACATACATACATACATACATACATACATACATACATACATACATACATACATGCAAAGATGCATATGCTTGCTTACTTACTTGTTTGTGACTCCTGTAGCATGTCCACTGTTCAAGCTTCCCCGGTTACCAAGGTACGTCCGTTGCTCACTGACAGACCAATGCCTCGGGATCTCCTGTTGCTTAGACGTAGATTTTAAGATCATACAACGATCGTTCAGGGCCTGGTTTATCATCGACCCTTGCACTTTTAAAATGTCAGTCGGATTTGAGAAGTGGATGTTTAATACTACCCTGGCTACCTTTGATTGGGGCATCGAGAAGAGAGAATCTGTTGGGAGCGGTCTTCTTGTTAAGTGAGTTTTGAAATGTACGCTCTGGATAAATTTAATATTAACATGTGAACAATGTCAACTCTATCCGGCTAGGCACCTACATAATAGAAAAACCCATTTTTAATGTCACAATTTTCAGTGGTAGACCCGTCAATGAGGGCGACAGTTGTACGTGTCTTAATTTTGTCTAAAAACAATGATGATATCAAATAGTCCCGCATTTACATCAAGCCAACCGGGACCAGATTTCTTTGTTTCAATTACTGTGAGAAAGAAAAGCCTGATCATTCCAAGACTTAGCATCAATCTCCAAAAGGTCATACTTCTTGTCTGCAGTATAAGAATACACACCACGTGCATACTAAGCTATTGCATATATATATATATATATATATATATATATATATATATATATATATATATATATATATATATATATATATATATATATATACATATATATATATATATATATATACATATATATACATATATATATACATATATATATATTTATATATATACATATATATATATATATATATATATATATATATATATATATATATATATATATATAAGGGGGAGGGGTAAGAACAAATACACGCAACAGCATAATAAATTAAAATAAAATTTGTGTTTTAATTTCAGGTACAAAATTGACAGAACACATGATCTCCAAAACTTTGTGGTCAGTCTTGGTATTGAGATATGTCCTCCGGGGTCGACATGTGACCTTGACCTCTATCTACTTGAAGACTCCATTATGCCGATACCCTTTTGTAATGTGAATGGAAGCCTGGCCTGGAAGCAAGGTAGGTGATGTGTTCAAACTCGAATAAAGTAATCTGTGAACACAGTTTAAGATCAATGTTTCTTCTGTACTCTTTAGCAGCCGATACTCAGAGAAAGTTAGGTGTCATACCAGTGACCCCCAAACAGTACCACCACATCTTAATATAGGCTGTAACTTTGGTAAGAAGAAAAAAAAGTCATAAATGCTGCGGTACCCCAGCTATGCTTTTTTATCCAAAAGATGATTTCAAGGTATTGTGATGAACTGAGTGATTTATTCATTTGGGTACTTTCATATTCTCAGTGGCGGGATTGAAATGATGAGCACTAATGACCTGTTGGTCTTATTTTATTGTGAAAGGTGTATTTTGAACAAGAGATGTGTCACACTACATTTTCTATAGTGGCCAATACAGGACATTCACTTTATATGAGGTGCTGCCTCGGCCTGTATCATTTTGCAAGGAATTACCCGTATCTAGCCACAGATCCTTGGATCAAGTGCAAAATATATTGCTCTTGTCAAACTGGCATTTGGATCCGCTTAACTGTTTCAAAAAAGTCAGTCATTTATTCTGAACGGTCACGGAGATTAATAAACAATCGTTGTGTATTGGGAATGAGAATTCCTTATCCCCGTAAATGTAAGTGAACATATGTTTTCCAGTAGCGCGTCCGTAAAACGGTGACTGATTACCAACGTTGCCTAACAATGTGGTCAGATATTTTGGTGGGACGTTGAAGTACATGTGCCATATTTATCACTCAATAGCGTATGTTACAATAGACGGAGCCACCAGCGCATCAAAACTTTTTGCATAAAACAGCACTTCCTGCTTGCAATGACAGACCAATCAGAGGAGCTTGATTTGTTTATCTTCCAGTTGGCACCAACTGCACTTGTTGATTACTTTGTAGAAGTATACTGGTGGTTCTATCTGTTGTAAAAATACGCTATTGACATCACATATACTGCTCAAAAAAAAAAAACAAATAACAAACAAAAAACAAAAACAAAAAACAAAAAAAAAAAAACAAAAAAAAAACCAGGGGCTCATTTTTTTTTTTTTTTCATTTTTAAAGTCGTAACAAATCAAATAAGCAGAGTTTTATGTTGCTCTAAAGTGATGTCTTGCTTGACAACCATTTGCTTGTGTCTGTGGTTTCAGCGGGTTTGGAGTCTACCGTAAAGCAGTTCGTCCGTGATCTGGGGGGAAGAGTGACAGACGGCGCTGTCCAGCTTGTTTTGAGGCACCTCGGTATAGACACTCTTATAGACAATGTCCTCTGCAGAGTTCCGGGAAATTTCAGTGGTAAGTTTTGGAGCAAAAAAAAATACGACCTAAACAGTTGGACTCTGTGACTTACAATTTTTGGAGGGTATACAAGCTTCATATCTTTCTGCTCTGCTCACGATGATCTTCATTCACTATACTTTGGAAATGAATTTAGAAATAAACTGAAGTTAAAAAATACAGGAAAGAATAATTAGATTATGATATCGAAACTTACACACGGGGAACTGTTTGGGCGGCATGAACCCTTTCGCATTTCGTAAAAAACTTTCAAATGTACAAGTTTTCTTTCCACATTAAGTGCTAATGGTATCAATGATTATACACAAAAATCTTTGCTTGAAGTAGATTGGGGGTATTTTCCACCCCATGGCAAGGAAAGTTGTCAACCCAAGACACGCTCTGTTGATAGAAACCATTACATTACTGATTCAAAAACATTATAGTAATTCTGATCAAACCAGAAATATTGCGGCAGAGCGGAGCTTTTGGCGGATTTCAAAATGAAGCGGTTCATTGAAAATAAACCCAGGAAATATTAACACTTTGGCTAGTAGTATAGCTGAGTCAACAGTTGTTGGGATGTGTACCTGTTGGGACGCTCATTCGCCGCGCCCATTCTGCGAAAAGAGGAAGTTGTTCACTTGAAGAATACATCAAGAATGCGTGACTTCTGTCACGCCACGTATTCTTGATAGGTCTCATCTGTTATTCTAATTACTCACTCAGCCACGGAAAAACATAAAAGTATTTCTCCGCGCAGGATTTTGGTCGGTTTGGGCGGGAGAGGGTCAGTTA
This sequence comes from Hermodice carunculata, assembly GCA_964020975.1. Taxonomy (NCBI): domain Eukaryota; kingdom Metazoa; phylum Annelida; class Polychaeta; order Eunicida; family Amphinomidae; genus Hermodice; species Hermodice carunculata. Next base: position 64,768,200 of record OZ026627.1, on the reverse strand, counting down.
AAAGTTTATTGTGTCCTTCTTCAGCATGCGGCTACCTGGCTGTTCCACGCACCATGCCATACGGCACTGAGCTATACATACACGAGAACTGCCTGGCCATGGACTTTTGTACCATACTGGACCTCAAAATTATCACTATGCCCGTTAAGGCCTGGCTTAAGCTTAACCCATGTGATTATACCTTCTCTGTTGGCCTGGATAAATGGAGACTCAGCCGCTCTCTGACCCAGTATAAATGGGGTAAATATGTTGATGTATATCGTAGATAATTTTCTCGCAAGGAGACTTGTCTCAATATTAATTTTTACGGATCTGTATATGCTTACAAATTGCTTTTCGGTAATTAATGCTGTTTTAAACTTAAGACACAAATGAAAAGATGCATGTATAATTGCTCGTGTCTTCTTTATGCTGAACCTATAATGATTAGGCAAAGCAGTTTCCGACATTTGACCCTCTGAATAGACTATGCTCAGCAATTACAATATTGCTAGATAGGTATATTGCATACATTTAGGACTAGTCCATTTTTTACATTTTAACGGCCTTGTATGAGTCAAACTTGTGCAAAATTAAAACTGAGTAGGTGGCTGCAGAATGTAATATTTGTGAAATACCCGTTTCTGTTTTGTGTTCCGCACTTTGTAGCAATTTACCGTTAGATCAACAGTTACTGGGTGCTATGTTAAATGCTCAAATGCACTCATTCGCCAGACGAATCTAAATAGACTTGACAGTTATTTTTCTGATGTAGGTACCTGGCTGGAAAGAATCTGGGGGAACGGAGTTCTTATCAAGTACGTAAAATACTATTGGCCAAAAAGAAAAATATCTGAAGTTCATAAAAATCACTTCAGAAAAGTTTGTATGATGACAGTAGACACAATATATTAGACCTGTCTGGAACCGAATGCAAATGTTTTGTTATTTTTTAGTTTTCTTTTTAGATCGGTTTTATCAATGGAAATAATTTCTGTAAATTATAACTATATTGCGAGTGAGTTCAGAAAATAATATCTACTCCAAAGTGCCGCGAAGTTGATCTTGACTGTCTGTTTGTGCAGTTATTTGAACCTTTCTGATCAAATCTTGACTGTTTTTCCTGTCACTCGCATGACATACGATAAATGCATGTTTCCACACATACGTGATGTGCCAAAGTGTTGATCCCCATGATATGTTAACTTGTAATCCTAAAGTTGCTAACACAGCAAGCAAATTTTAAGGTCATTAAAAGTTTGATTCTATTGTTCATGCATGAGCATCATGTTATGATTTAGTTCCAAAGTATCGTGCACCATAAAGCTTGGCTGTACCACTATAAGTGTCCATTGCTTTACACAGTCTCATACATGCCTACTCAGTTTGCCATTTAGCTCTTTCAGAGCCAAGTGTAACTGACGTGGAACTAATTCACTCGAAGCGCACTCAATTAGAATAAGGGTTCTAAATTCATATTCTCTTTGCAAAAAAAATCATTCAAGCACCAGCATGCCTATAGTTCCAGAGAATATAATGGTCCGGGTCAACAACTTTCTTTGGTGTGCTTTTGGCGCACTGCATGGTTTATGTGAAATGTGTTTTCTCATAACTACTGTTGTGATTGTGCACTCTTGATAGATTACGACTGTTCAAGGATGATGTGCATCACGTGGTAAAAGTAGACTTCTTGTTGGATGTCGAGATTGATGGCAAGTCAACTGTGCAAAAGTTATTTGACAGTTATGAAGTGCCTAAATTCTTCTGTCTGAGAAACGAGTCTTTCAGCATAGCAGGTAGGACAAAAGTGTTTCTCATAGCCGGTAAGACTAAAGTATTTCTTATAGTAGGTGCGACTAAAATCTTTCTCCATTTTCAAAGTGGGCTTGGTATCATCATCTGTATATTCATCATCTGTATATTCTGATATAAATATGAATAATGTAATGCATATTATTCTCGGAGTTGCTTGTGCCTACCCTCAAGGAAATAAGCTGGTAGTAAGTGGGATACTGTGCAAGATAGTATGTTATTCATCCTCACAGCTTTAATTTCTAGACAAAAAAAAAATAAGTAAAGGTGGGCCTTGCGTTTTTGCTGCAAAAGCCACATACAGTATACATATAAAGCATCTGGATTTATACTCAAAGAGGCCCCCACAAGGGGGTTCCTAATATTTGTTTTTCAATGACATTTTGACCAAATTCGGTATTCAATATGTTTTTCTGCATATTCGAATAGTCAACGTGAAGCTATATACATATATGACTACTTAAAAAATACTGTAAAATCAATTATAAAAGTTATATTACGGCAACTAAGTCATATGTTTTGTCACACCTTCGTGGACATATGTCGTATTTGTAAATTCCGTAATCAGTAAAATAAACACATTATTCCTTATTCCGTTGTAAAGTATTTTTTATCTATATTCCATTAAGGGCTACTACATCCTCTGCAAAAGAAAGTATTTTTTTCAGATTTCAGCAATCCAGGTCGGAGGATTGAAGGCAGCACACTGCGCATGCTCTTGCAAAAACTGGCACTTCCTGTAGTAAGTTGACTGGATGGTGTTGCACGAAAATAGTATATATATATATATATATATATATATATATATATATATATATATATATATATATATATATGAGCGCCTAAATTTCTACTGACAAGGTTCCAGAAGGTAGTTGCAGATGCAAAGAACACCAAATACTGTAGTGTACTTCGCGTCACTCAGTGATGTCACGGTTTTATGTCGACTAAAGATAAAATACAACAGGACATCTAATTCGTCTATATATCGACTTATTTGGATTTTAAACAAGGCACTCTAGGTATGCACGTGGAAAGTCAGTCAGTCCTATAAAAATTCATGCAATAAACCCATGCAAAATATGTAGTTTTAGAAAGAGCATTATCCGTAGATTCTGACTTCATGTAGAATGAATACATTGTTTGAAATTTTGTAAAAAAGAATAACGTGTTCTTTGATAATTGTGACTTGGACATGCGTACACAAACCAATCAAAATATCTACTGAGTCATTTTTACTCATCGTGTTTGTTCTCCAGTAACATAGGACTTAATAATATACAGCCATATGGTTCCGTTGGTTCAACATTGTAAGCCCATGCCAGCATGAATTTATTTGGGCATTGGTATGCATGTATGAGGTAGAAAGTACCAACAAAAGATTTTTACGTTATTTCGATCGACGTTTTATTTTTCCATGCTGTCCCGAAATTGCAATCAGCGTTTACATTTAATGTTAAGTCAGAATCTATGGATTCTATTCGTGCCAGAAATGTACACTTAGTGTGGGGATATTTTACTAATCGTTAGCCCTTTCCCAGTCAGACCAAAACATGACATGCCATAATGATGTGGACAGAGCTCATCACAATATTAATTCAAAAATGTATTTCAATAGCAATTGTATATAAACTGAAACACTCTATATCAGACGACATTTTACATTGTATGTGATTTGAGCAAGGAACAGGTTATTTATCAGGCAAGTTTGTGATGACTGACAGATCTTCCATCGGCATAGCTGCAATATTGTATTGACTATTTGGCATGCCTGCTTACAGGGCTTCTTCCGAACAGACCATTGTGATGTTCCAATAGTATCAGCTCTTGCAGCCACGAGTAAGTTGAACAATACTTGTGTCTGTGTGCTGTGCTTTTCTTACATTACATTTCACTTGATGCAGAGAAACGATAGTATACATAAAGGACTCAAAGCACATTTTTTCAAGCTCTGACTGTCATTTGTGTACGTATGAGCGTTTGTCCAAAGTCATGAAAGCAAGACCCACAGAGCAATTGGAAGAAACAAGATACCAGATGGCAGGCGATACACTGCCGATATTCACTGTATTCCCTTTAAACGAATTAAATGTGTTTGACAAATGTTTAAAATGCAGCTAGCAAGAGTGTCATGCTACGCTTCATCGAGCAAGAGCAGAATTTATTATAATGTATATAATGTACCATTTAATAATTTCTTGCTTGTGACAGAGTGCCCTACGTTGGCATTGGCTGAAGACCTGCCAGATGGCGCCAACTGTACTGTTTTAGACTCGTGCCTGGGAGTAAACTGCTGCCTGGACACAAAGTTGGTCACATTTGAGCACACCTTCACAATATGGCTCGTGTTTGACCCCTGTGCATTCAAGGTGTCAGTAGGCTTCGAGACATGGAGCTGGAACCACACAATTTTTGACAACTGGGGTAAGTGCCGCGATGCCACCACAGTCCATTCTTGTCCCGGTGCAAAATGACTTGCTGTGAATTAGATGGTGAACGTTCAACATATGGAATACTTCGTCTGGACGAATTACTTGTCTGTCCCGTGCATATTCCATCGAGCAAGAATTTCATGGCTACAGTGATTTTTGAAATTTTCGCGATCAACTTTAATAGCTTCGCCGTTCCACTTGGTGCACTAAATAGAATATGCGCTGAAAATTTTCCAGCAACAAGAAAGAATTCAAGGCACACGCATGTCCACTCTAAGGAAGTGTTTAAGATACGTTATTGCCACTCTGACCAAGGAGTATATGATTATTTTACCTGCAAAATATTCACGCAGTACCTGTTTCCCTTAGCCATGCGTCGAGACGAAAACCATGGGATGCACTGCTAAAGGTAGAAAGTTGTAAAACCATGCGTACTGGTTACTTCTTTTCACCTTTCACACCAGGCACATAGTCACTTCTTTGAACAGTTGGCAAAATCAGAAACTCTTTTATTTTCTTTCCCTTGGCCAAACTTAGATCTTGTGCTTTATATTTTTTACAATATACCATATATTGCATGATCATTGTGCACAATTGTGTCCAAAAAAAGATTTTATATATATATATATATATATATGCTGTACTTATGTTCGTAATGATCAGAGCACCTGCATGTAAATGGTTTCAGCACCAGAACGCATTTGCTTAAACCCATTAGTCAGAAGATATGTCTAGTTTGTTTTGTTAATTATGTAACTCGGTCTAAAGCTAGCAAGGTTTAAGGGACATCCTTTCAATGACATAACTTTACTGTTTGAAACATGGCCAAATATATTTCTGTTTTCAGGAATTTACCAAGAACACACCGTGGGCAGTTCAGTCAAAATACGGTAAGATAATGTCCACAGACGAAATTTTTTAAACGAGTGACAATGATATTTCAGACTGCACAGCCAATTTTGTGTGGTGAGGGGAGTCCGGCCACACTCAAATTCTGGAATTTTTGGACAAAGCATCAAGTGAGCACATAGATATGGTTTGATGCTACCCACTGGAGAAGGGTGTTATCGGTTATACTGGATTCTATTGCACAGCCTTGCGAACTTCGTAGTCTGTGTGTATTTGCTGCGGTGGCGGTGACAAGGGAGAAGGGGGTAACCAGGTCTCTTTGAATTGTCACAGCAGTTAATAAAAAATCGTGGCTTTGAAGCCTAAAACCTCAGAACGGTGTGCTTCAGTAGAATATTGGCACCAGTTGTTGATGTTGAAGATTAAAAAAAAATTATCAATATAAAGAATATATTGTTGAATAGGCGACGCCAAATTTTCATAAGCTTAACATAGACACGGGACGTTCTAAAATTGTTGTTGTGTATCTGCTCAGAGTGAAGTTCGACAAGACCACCGACAACATGTTGTCTATACACCTGGCTGTACGGGTATGTGTGGATGGATACTGCAACAGGGACCTCGTACTGCTGGGCAACAGCTCAATGCCTGTACCCTGGTGCAGTCAGGGCTCCTTGACATGGCCTAGACGTAAGTTCTTAACTATACTGCAAAACACCTTAGGCTTTCTGCCCTTCTCAAGTAAGAAATACCTTTGTGGCATCGATTTACTAAATTGCTTAATCTTTGGACACAGGTTTGAATGGCAGTTGTTTAGACGCCTGCCAAGAGGGCAAATCCTTACCCTAAAGAGAAGATGGGAACCGATGGTAAAATTTCGAGCAAGCTTGGCACGACACGTGAGCCGGTGCGAGCCCAGAATTTAGCTTGATTCATGTGCACAATATTACAGCCTATAAGTGGTATTTTCCTGTAATATTTGTATTACTTTGGTAAACATGAACGGCAACAAACTGTTTTTTGTTCCTTTTCAACCAACCATATCGTATAGCAAGCTATCAAATGTGCGGCAGTTGAGCCATTAATCGATTTGTGAGGAATGCTTTCGTAGATTAAAAAGCATATATGAAGCGAATGACGGCTTGACTGAGCTTCGTTCAGATACTTCTCAGGAACTGGTCAAAGGTTTGGTGAGGCCAAGGGTGCTATGAAGGAGGCTACTGATACAATCTGATTCAGGATGTGAATGTAGCCTTGTACACAAGCGACAAAAATTGTATCAGGCGCTTGCTTCTTAAACCTATTGCCAAACATAATACGAGAACACACCCATGTGGCTAATACAACCACGGATTCCACAAAATGTTCTGAGAAAAACAAACAGACTTGTGTACATTACGAAACTCCCCGACATGTAAAAATCATTTAAAACGTGTCGTTTTTTTTCGTCCAAAAATTTATATGACAGGGAAATATTGCTCAGAAATGGTCAATATTAAATTTTTACATTTATATTACAGCCGATTGGCAGGCAGTAGGGCAGCCTGCTCTCAGGCCAGGAACCAGTGTACTTCTCAACAAACTGGGCATAAAACCGGACCATCTCTACGCGCAAGCGTGTACACTCCCTGGCACATCCGGCAGTGAGTATACATTCCATACTTATATAGAGGAACATAACATCAGAAGATAGCGTAGTGGGATGCAACAAGTATGTTTTCGTGATAGGCTGATCTAATGTGTTTTAAAGTATCGGCCAAGGTATTTATACTTAAGATAAATGTATTACCGTTTTTCCCGTATAGGTTGTCCATCGCTACGCATGCCACGGTTGCCGAGCAACGTTCATTGTGTCCTGAGTGACAGCTGCACGGGTGTGACGTGTTGCGTTGACGTTGATTTTAAATTGATACAACACTCATTCCATGCCTGGGTTCTGATAAACCCCTGTCAGTCTCTGCTGTCTGTTGGCTTTGACAAATGGGCATACAACACTTCCCTGGGGACATTAAAGTGGGGATCCTATGAAGAGCGAGTACTGGGGGACGGACTGACCATCAGGTGTGTACAGCAGGAAATGTTATTTTTTGTATTTGTATTAACAGAAATTCGTATATTCTCCACAGTAAATGATCCAATACAATACAAATTTTAGCAAAAAAATCTGGTGCAATCCTAGCTCCATTTTCACGTCAATAAATGATACAGCACACACACTTAGTCGTCCGAATATCTTGTGCAACCCAGCTGCAATGTTGGTTTAATATTGACTAAACTGCCAGCTCTTTTCACATCTGTACCACTCAATTGGACCCCTTCATTAACATGTTATGTTTTGTTTTTTTCTACCAAAGAATGTTTAGTCTCTGTTACTGTGCATAATATTTAGCTGAACTTTGAACGGTAAAATTTTGCGTCTGGCCATTTCCAGTCCGCACAGGCTAAAATGACAACTGCAAATCTAGTTGATAAATGTGGAAGTGAGATTAGCCACTGTAATCAAAGCATAAATAGGCTTCTGTATTACACATACCATAATACATAAAATCATTTCTTAGATGACAAAGAATCATGGCAACATACCATGGCTCATTTTTCAGGGAGTAAAAATAGATTACAGTCGGCAAAATGTTTAGTTAATGTGCACTATGATGCTTTTTGGTGGTAAAAGTATATGCTTTCGAGGAAAAGTGTGTTTGGTTTATTTCTTGAAGGTTTAAGATCGATAGAACACCAGACATGCAGCACTACATCGTTACAGCTGGGATAGATATATGTCCGCGTGGTGCTAAATGTGACCTCGTTGTCAACCTGTTGGAAGAATCTACCATGCCTATACCCACTTGTAACTTAAACGGAACATTCTCATGGTCTCAAGGTACTATTTTATAATTTTTTTCATGAAATGCGTGCATCTCAGTGTATTTTATTTATATTGCTGTTCTGGATCAATCGAAATGTCCTTGTCTGGTACAACTGCATGCAAGTGGCTTTCTATATGTTGTGCCATACTTATGATATTATTATTATTTGTTTTAAATTTTTTATACAAAACACTAGAAAAATAAAAATAAAAAACAGCCCCATCCCAAGAGCACCCCCAACAAACTACGAAAAAATAATAAAAATTAAACTAACATGGACAAAAAGAATATTAAAAAAAGAGAACAATTGATACAATATACTAACTTGCACCACAATAATTGTATTGGAGAGTATAAATGTATCAAGTGCCGTCAGAGTCATCACAAATTTACCAATTATCATTTCTGAACAATTGGCAACATATATATTTACGTATGGTTATGTTTTGTAGCCAGGATTGGTTCTGTAGAACAGTACATGCGGGCCACTGGTAGTCTCGCCACTCCAGCCAGTGTGAACACAGTGCTCAGATATCTGGCGATTGATCGGCTGGTAGGGGGCGGAACTTGCGATCTTCTTAGAAATATCAGCGGTAAGTCATCTCTTCAGTTTTATATTGAAGTCTGATCTGATCTGGTTTTTGAAATGCAAGTGATGTTCTGAATCAGAAATACACAGCTGGAATTAAGATTTTAACTTGATTATCTATATTTGAAGGGCTTATATGTTACCATGTACCATATGTGCAATTCCCGAGGTTTGGTTGAATATCACCCCTCATAATATTTTAATCATACACAAAGTAATTAGTTGTAGCGAGTAGCCAAAACAAACTGGCACATCGTATTTAAGTATTAATATTAAAAAAAAAACCTTCATGCGATACTTACATCCGTTTATTTTGTGGAATGGATATAGATATCTTAACCAGTATGTTCTATCTACATTGCTGCTGAAATAATATCACAAGAATTTAAACCAAAAAATAAAGTAAAACTTGTGTGATGTGGGCACTACTGACACCAGGTGAAAGTGTCCACTTAAGACAGTTGCCCACTCAGGACAGCTCTGTCGACATGGGGAGTGTCAGAAAACGGCCCGGATACAGGTGGGTATGAAAGACACCTGCACAGACAGGTGCCCACTCGGAAAGGTGTTACTGTATTTTTAATTAGCATGGATGTATCTGTCGTCAGAATGCTACCTCATGAGAGTGCCGCCCGTAATGCCTGCAGGCTCGAAGTGCTTTGTGCACGACGACTGCCTGGGCATAGACTGCTGCGGACTATATGACTTGAAGCTGACAAAGTTATCGTTCAGGACGTGGTTAAAGCTGGACCCCTGCACGTACGAGTTATCGATCGGCCTGGAGCATTGGTCTTACAACCGAACTCTCAGTACCTACATTTGGGGTAAATAATTTTGACTATTTTCAACTGCGTGCAATTTTAATTTGAGTTGAAATTTGAATTTAACTCACTTCATCTGAATTGAAATTGAAAAGATGTCTCGTGGTTCAGGGGAAAGAGGTGAAAAGGCTGCTAAGTGATGGTACAGAACAGAATATAATTAATAAACAATCTAGTTGGGTAGCCTCCTCAGATGCTGCAGTTTGAGTAAATGCAGGTACAAAACACCAATAGGCCATCGGAGTTTGTGGTATGTTTTAATTGCGTAAGTCTATTCACTGTGTACGTGATAGCATGTATTTTAAACGTTGCAATATATTCAAATAGAAAGATATTGATAAGACAGCCAAAAAGACTTGTTTGGTATCCGTCTACGATATGGACTCGGAATAAAACAATTATACTGAAAATGCATTCTCCACAAATTCTTGTATGACAATATGAAGCTGATTATCAAACTTAACGCCCATATCTTTGGTTACAGGAACATGGATGGAACGAGCTTTAGGAAATGCCTTTTTGATCAAGTGAGTTAAAATATTGTTATGGTATTGCTGTATAGAATGTTCTAGATACTCATACAAACTACGAATGAACTCACCAAAGAATCACAAAGGCCATTGATCTTAACCGCAACACTGTTATAACAACAACAAACAGAAAGTTACAGCCACGAAGGGTACAATTAGCTGTGTTACTTGGAGTATTCCGGTGATGACCACCACTCACAGATACTGATTACAGTCCAGACTTATAGGGCCAGCATTTTTATTGTTCTACTCTCCACACGTGAGATGTCTTCTTCCCCCCAGGTCTTCAGTTCGTCAGCTACGCTTCTGCTCTCTCTCTCTCTCTCTCTCTCTCTCTCTCTCTCTCTCTCTCTCTCTCTCTCTCTCTCTCTCTCTCTCTCTCTCTCTCTCTCTCTCTCTCTCTCTCTCTCTCTCTCTCTCTCTCTCTCTCTCTCTCTCTCTCTCTCTCTCTCTCTCTCTCTCTCTCTCTCTCTCTCTCTCTCTCTCTCTCTACCTTTCTAGTTTATACCTTTGGTGCAAAGATCTTGCATGCCCTACTATGACAGCCCAATAATAAAATTTATAATGAGTTCTATTCTCCCACGTGTATATACTCCTGAACGTGTAAGCTTCTGTTTAGAAACCACATTCAAAGGTTCTGTTGAACTTTTAGCGGCACTTTCAAATCTTCAGCATGCTCCTTTCTCAGATTGATTTTTCAGGAGTTTTGGTATAATTCACCCAGATGAACTTAGTAACACGTTACAATATGCTCAAATCATGGTGATATATGAGGCATTTTTTACCCCTGTTTTGTATTACAGAACGCGGGTGTTGAAGGACGATACTGCAAAGGCTTTTAAAGTGGACTTCGTGGTTGATCTTAGTGTCGATGGTTTACATACCACCAATGTTGTCCTCAACAAATACGTCATCCCACGATTCATCTGTACCAAGAATGCATCGTTCAGTGTGGCAGGTTCTGTATCCTTTCTGGCATAAGATTAACCACATCAGTTGGTGTCATATCGTACGTTCAAGTCACAATCGGTTTAGTGATTTATTCGGTCTGTGTAGCCGTGAAGTAACCACAAGGGCGTCATGAAAGTGGGATGAAGTTGTATTATGTGAGGTAGTTGACGACGAAAGCGGGTATGCATTGGAAAGTCGAAGTGCAATCACTAGATTCAATTTTGTGCCACTTTATTTATAATCATTAATGTGCAATTTAGTGTCACTTCATTTGCAATCAATAATGTGCAACTTTGCCTCTGTTCTTGTGCCATCCTTGATGTGCAGACTTGTACCACTGTATGTTCAAAAGCTCAAGAATGGCTTCTCACTAGGCATGGTAGATAAACATCTGATTTAGTGCAAATAATTGACGCGGTAATAAATGTTTCGAAATTTCTACCTTTTTTACATCACAATTGTGTATCTCATTTACCCATTTTTAAAAACGAAAGTGATTCATTAATTTCAGATATCGATCACATCGGGAATTCTGTCGCCGGAAAGGCGTTTGGCATGCTCCTTGAAAAATTGGGAACAAGTGCGGTAAGCTTTGTCAGACGCGCCTCGGGACGTGACAGATCTGTTTCAGTGTTTACTATATTCACTAACCTAGCTACATTTGAAAACAATTTTAGTTGTATGAATTGGAAAAGGATACATTAAAACAGTCTCCAAAAATAAAAGAAACTATTATTTTGGTCATCTGTGGCCCAAATTCCTCAAATAACGTTCACCAGCAGATAATTATATTAAAACTTACAAATTCATTATTTGCTCACTGCATACTTATTTAAACATGTTCATAATGACACTCATTTGTGACTCTTTTAATTGAACAAGTTCTTGTGAGAATTGGGATTTTGCGAACGGTCACACGCGCCTTCAATTTTCATGCAGGTGAACGAGTAACAGACACCTCAAAACCCAAACGCTGAGAAACGGCTACACCTCGGCAATTTTGAGAGAAAACCGAAGAAATAATACCAAATTAGGAAGTCAAATTCACCCATTCTACTCATTTTCTCATTCTTGATTTTGATTTGTATAGCATTTTCAGTTTCCTTGTTACTAAATCTGTGTTATGGACAAGGAAAAATAATGAAACATTATTGATTTTCCTAATGCCATGCAAACAGATAGGTTTGTGTTCAAGATCCGGCATCATTTGCCCTTCTGTGTTTTGTTACAGGGCTTCTTCAAGAAGGACGCCTGCGTGATACCAACAGGGACGATTATTGCAAATCCAAGTTAGTCCTTTATAAAATATTGCACTTTGATTTAGGTGACATTGAATATAATGAGAGTAGTGTATTTTCTACAATTGGAAAAGAAAACGTTTCCATTGGTTTTACACGGGGTATGATAAATACGATGTTTTTTTATATGGAATCGGATGTACAACTGTAATTTTATACAGTGGAGTCAAGAAACACCAAATTATGTTTGGTCTAGTGTAGTACATAAGATTGCGTTGGGAAGGGGAAAAGTTTAGAATTTGATGATCATTGTATCTGGCATTGAAGTTCGCGCGGGCTTTAAATCAGCTTACTGGCAGCTGTCGATATGCTTTGAAGCCAGCATGCGTCGACGTGCGGATCACCCAATGGCAGCAAACTTGACAGTTTTATAGAAGGAGAAAGTGGGGGATTGGAATGTTAGAAACCGGCCTTTCGGAGCATGAAGTAACCAGAGGGATGCAGCGTTCCATATGTATAATCAACAGGGAGTGGCAACGCTACCGGAAGGCGAGGCAGCGTGAGAGAAGAGAGGTCACTAACGCCACTTATCCGCCAAGACATGCCTTCAGCAAACACACAAGGCCCTTTTCAGAACCCCCATACTATCTCAAAATAGTGATTGTTTCACATGGTATCACAGACCAAACGCAATCTCTACATTTACCCTGTACGTTATGCCAAAATACTATACCAAATTAGCTTTCTCCCTTTTTTAAAGCAAAAGTAAAATTTCAAAAGCATTATTCCTATTCCAAAAGCAACATTTCGTCCACACGAAATTTTTGAGTTTGAAAGAGTCCGTTGACCCGTCATGATTAGATGAATATATATGAAATCTCTGGCGTGCAACATTGGCTCGGGGTGCATTGATAATTTGTTAACGATTTGTTGCTTCCTGTTGTTTATTTCCCAGAATGCCCGGCTCTACAACTGTCGTCCATTATTCCATCGTCGACAAATTGCACTATTTTGGATTCCTGCTTGGGAGTTCAATGCTGCGTTAAACTTGATCTGTGGACATTTAGCCATTGGTTCAGTAGCTGGCTTCTTGTTGATCCATGCAAGTTTGAAGTATCCATTGGCTTTGAGAGCTGGCATTGGAACCACACTGTATTCGACAACTGGGGTAAGCCGCCCTCCTCCTCCTCCTCCTCCTCCTCCTCCTCCTCCTCCTCCTCCTCCTCCTCCTCCTCCTCCTCCTCCTCCTCCTCCTCCTCCTCCTCCTCCTCCTCCTCCTCCTCCTCCTCCTCCTCCTCCTCCTCCTCCTCCTCCATGATGCTTATATAATCATTTTCATGCAAGACTACTCTGATATATAGTATTGCTTCATTGTATCCGTGCATAATGTTTTCCTTGGCGCATGCATTGTAACGTATATCATAGTCGAAAAGATATGATGGCCTCACTTTTCTGATATGGTCACGCTATCACTGCTTTGGTTACCGCCTACCCTTATTTCATGTAAGTGACCAGGCTGGAATATAGTTTAAAACCCATGGAGAGTGATGGGCGTTCAGGTTCAGCAGCATGAAATCAGGACATACGAGGAGAAACAGTATCATAAGCTAAGTAAAAATTCAAGATGAATTTGGTTGATATATGGCTTTTGTGATTGACCCAAGAAAGAGTATTATCTGAAAATGAATGAAATTTTGTTATGCCATAATTTTACAAGAAGACACTCTGTACCTCGTTCTAAGAGAAAAATATTTTTTTAAATATTTCAAATGCACAATTTGTTTGAGTATTGTGTTACAGGCGTTAACAATCTTTCGTCTATTTCAGGAGTAATGCAGGAACACATAATCGGAAACGCATTCCGAGTGAGGTGAATATTTTGCAAACCCTAATTCACTGAACATGTATTTTCGTGTTTTAACCAGGAATTGATACTAGTAATAGTGCCTGGTCACCAGGGGTCTAATAGTGACGCCTTTGTACCAATTCCCGAACGGCAAACAATAGTAGGGACTAGCTTGTTTTCATGACACTTAAGGGGAAGTGTTCCATAACAGATTATGTTATTAATCTTTTAACAGTTATATCTACGGACTTCACAGCGAATGTATTAATTTGCCAAAAGGGCAATATTAGTTCACTACATTATATTGAACAATTATCATAAAGCCACGGAGATGTAGTGGCTAACAAAACTGAAATAAAAAAATATATATTTTTGTTCCTGTTTCTGTTTGTTTTCCCTCTGTGTGTGTGTGCGTGTGTGTGCGTGTGTGTGTGTGTGTGTGTGTGTGTGTGTGTGTGTGTGTGTGTGTGTGTGTGTGTCGGGTAAAAGAGTTTCGATAAAAAACGAAAACTATGTTGGTAAAAATGTGGACAGATTGGTGTCTTATGTGAATATAGAAATAACTGACTTTTTGGCAGAGCTCTGTCGTGTAAGCATAGGGCTATTGCTCTGTGAGTTTTGGAGGTACAACGACAGAAACAACCACAACAACAATAATAATGATGATGATGATAATGTTTAAAAACCAGAGTAGCTTTACCAATGAACCGCTCGAAAGTGCTAAAATAGCCCCTCATGGCAAATATATATATATATGGTAAAGGCTCCCAAAACGTCAAATAGTTTCTTTTGTTGAGACAGGTTTCGATTCAGCAAGACCCGTGATGATGAGCTTGAGATTTACCTGGGTCTGATGGTCTGTCTGGGCGATCACTGCGGATCACAAATCACCATCCTGGACAACGCTGTCATGCCTGTCCCGCTGTGTATTAATGAGACTTCCTTAATCTGGCCACTTGGTAAATATATGCCAAGTTACATTCCTTTGCAATTTAAAAACGTAAGCTGCACATATTAATATAAATGTATATTTAGAAGCCCGTATTTCATGTTGCTGTTCGACATTTGTGAAATATTGAAAATCTTATAGGCTTAACTAGATTTTGCTTTTCAGTGGATTGGCCGGGCTCCACTAGTCCAGCCTTACAGCCTGGTGGAACTGTGGTGTTAAACAAGCTAGGGATCCAGCATGAACTGGTAGATAAACAAGCCTGTCTATTACCCAATACTACCACAAGTAAGTTTTTGTTTGGGGTTTCTCAACAGACAAATTGGGAATGTAAATGGTACAGAAGATGACTTATGAACTCAAATAAATGGGGCGGGGGTGGAATAAGGTCATGATAAAACAAAACGCTCTTTGAAGGTGTATAAACCGATACATGGGGCATAAGCCAATGATCCAAGATTTGTTCTGTTTCCATATATGTTCATTATATTGCTTTAATTTGCGTGAAAGGTAATCATGTGGCTGTATACTATCAAGAGGATATGTCATTATTTTGTTTATTTATAGCCTGCCCCTCCTCGCGCCTGCCTCGACTACCCAAGAATGTAAGGTGCACTTTAGCAGACACGTGTACAGGTATCCGATGCTGTATACATATGGACTTCAAATTGACAAAATATCAATTTAAAACATGGTTCGTCATTGACCCATGCTCCTCTCAATTGTCCGTGGGCTTTGAGAAATGGACGTACTTAAGGACCCTTGCCGCATACAGCTGGTCTTCTTTCACGTACGTCCTAGGCACAGAGGAGAATGTATCTCTTGGCACTGGTATCACTATCAAGTATGTTGTCTGCATCCACGTCCTTATCTTAAATGCCCCGCACGGGAATTCTTGATACTTGACATCAATACAATTTTCACCAGTGTTCAAAATGTTTTCTGTTTAAACAACGTGAAACCAAGCAAGCATATATGCCCCCTGCATAAGAACCAAGTAAAAGACTTATGCTGTGACACAAATCCACGGAAAAATGTGTTAAGAAAATGCCGTATTCGATGTATATGTTATACAAATTGCTTTGTGCAATATATATTTGTGTGAGAAACGGATTTTTTTATTCAATTCGATCATTTATCAGCTAATCAGTAAAAGGTGCACACGTTATGTTGTAGCCTGTGGTCATATTTTATATATCTTTGTAAAAACTGTTTTATATATTGTTCGTTAAAAGAGTTTTATTCGATATTCAATAAAGTTTCTGTATTCCATATCAAGTAAAAATATACACTTATTCGGTGTTCCAAAGCTGAAAAGGCCTTTATTCCACATTCCATAAAAGGGCGCAATATCTTTTATCTCATCAGAGGTAAGTTTAGGTTAGTGTTGATTCAGAAAAGGAATTGATCTTTCAAATTAACCTTGTAGTTATCCTGGTTAACATGATCACAATTCCCTTTTTGTATAATCTCCCTTAACCAGTTTCTCCCCCCCTCCCCAATCTATAGCGCCTTATGATAACAGCCAAAACCAGGAACACCCTTAATAAACCAAGCTCTCGGTCCGTACGTTTCTTTTTTGGGAGATGCCCATTTGCCTTAGTTCAACTATGAAGTTCTGTCGTTGTTGGGAACGTTCCAACGTTCCCATATAAAATGACACAGCTGGCTATATCGATTATTATATATTGGAATCATCGATGCGTTGTATTAACTGTTGAAGCAGTCATGCAGCGGTTTGGCCGAAACTAAAACTTTATTTTTTTTGGGGGGGATGTTTTTTCTTTTCTTTTTTCTTTTTTTTTTTTTTTTTTCTTTTTCTTTTCTCTTTTTTTTTTTTTTTTTTTTTTTTGTTATTTTTGTTTTTGTTTTAACAAAGATGATACGGCAGATTTGTTGCCTGCCGCCATTGAAAAATGGGAAAATTGTGTTATTTTTTTGGGTACAAAGTAAAGAAAAAATACGATCAGGGATAACAGATTTTTTTATGCATTTGTTACTGATGATACTTGCAATCAGAAATGCATCTTTACTTCAGGTTTAATGTGAGAAAGACTTCCGATAATCTTCACTACAAGTCAACGCTGGGTATAGAGATATGTCCCCACGGCCGTACCTGTGAGTTGGACGTGTACCTGTTGGAAGACGCATTGATGCCTATTCCCACGTGTAACTTGGACGGAACTGTCACATGGCAAACAGGTATGGACGTCTCAGGTAGACCGTGATTACTGCAGCAACATTGACTTCATATACAATAAGTCTATTTTAGAAATTTGAAGAAACAGGGTCTACCTTACGTCATGGGATAGCGATGTGTCAAGTGCCATAATCAGGTCGTTGCGACCTTGACCTTTTACCTGTAACCCCTTCCTGGAAAAGCTTCTCCAGCCACTTTTGCTGTGCTGTAAAGAACAACAGACACCATTTACCTCGGGGGGGGGGGGGGGGGGGGGGGGCTCTGTGTACCTCTGAATACGGCAGATATTGTCCGCATCCCAGTCGATTTCAATTAGAACAATGCTTCAACCAAGTCAGTATTTTGCAATAGTATTCTTAATAAAAATCTGCATCGGTCTTTATTTTGATCAGCAGTGTTTAGCTTGTCAGATTATCATGTTATGGAGTACAAGTGTCTGTTTTGGGCAGCAACGAAAGGGATATATACATTACGGGTATAAAAAAAGAACGAAACATATACATTATTTATTGTCGTGGTTTTTTTTTAATGTGTTGATTATTTTTTTCTGAGTACAGGTGGGCTGAAGTCTATAGGCCAGTTTGTACAGGACATCAATGGTCACGTCACTGACACTGCAATACAGACGGTTCTGAGACACCTAGGACTGGACCAGTTTGTTGGGATCAGTAACTGTACCGTTCCAACACACAGCAGTGGTAAGCCTTTTATTTTTTTTCGAACGGGGACAGGAATCTCCGTACAGTAACTATAGATATTATAAGCAAATTGTATGTTCACCGCTTTTAAAAAGAAATTTTGATTATCTAGCAATAGACGCATATTGCATGTGAAAGTATATCTATATATTTGCTATATCATCTCAAAGCATGCATTTATTAATACTCTATGAGGCAAAACTTCATGAAAGTAAATTTATTAATGTCCATATCAGATTAACTGCTACTACTTTAACTTTGCCTGCTAAGCAATCCCTTCAATTGCCGACATGTTTTTTTGTGTTTTTGTGTTTTTGTGTCGTTTATCATGAACCATCATTGATGCAAAAACAATCGAAGGTGAAATGAGTTCTTCAAATTTCGTATTTTACAGACTGTTTTATGTTACCGATGCCGAGGAAGCTACCCAATAACGTACAGTGTTACATTTACGACACCTGCACTGGGATACAATGTTGTGCTCTACTGGATATCAAGATAACTCAAGTGTCCATCAGGACTTGGGTTGTTTTGGACCCCTGTAGCTATGAACTCTCTATCGGACTTGGTCATTGGAGCTTTAACAAAACTCTTATTACATATAACTGGGGTATGTCACACTTCTTTTTTATTGTTAGGTTTAGTGGTGTCGGGCGTTTTTAATTTGAGATACAACTTCAAGCATATAGCGTCAATGTCTCCATTTTATGCGGAAGCGATGTGATAATATATTCCACTCATTCCGATGCTCACATGACACACATTTGTATTTGACACAAAGACTATTTTTGAAAAAAAAAATTATCCCTCAATGTTACGTATGTCGTGAAGGGATGGTATGCAAAACAAAAAGCAGAAAAAAAAATAATAACAACAAAAAATTTTAAAAAAAAGTACGACGCAAAACAAAACCACAAACAAAAACAATCAAACAAACAAACAAAAACAACCAAAACACCCCTCCCCCATCCCCCCCCCCCCCCAACAAGAAAGAAAGTAACCCTGGCATAGCCCATTATATTAGTATGTGGATTAAAAGATGCAATAAAATAGATGGCCTGCGGCTTCTGAAGTAATTTATCGCCGGAAACTAACGTTTATTTCAAGTGCCTATATGATCGTAGTCATTTGAACAGGTATCTAAATACCCCTCCGACATAACAGGCTAGAATGCAGGAAATAAAATATGGAGGTCACAGTGTTTCGTGCGGAAAGCAAATACGTCACGGCATTATCAATTGTGAATTACATATATTTATTTACATACAATCAAATGGACATGTGTTGCTTGTTGTTTTTTGGAGAGGCAAATGATTTTTTGTTGACAATTCGTGAACGGTTTTTGTTTGTATGTTTTACAGAAAAAGATATGTATATATGATTAAACAAATGTATAATTAGGTATTTCAATTTACAGGCACATGGATAGAACGTGCCCTTGGCAGTGCACTGATGATCAAGTGAGTATATGCACAAATTGCTGTGCATCGTGAAGCAGAAATTGAAAAGCTCTGCGATTTTTTGGTGTGTTCTAGGCGTAAACAAGAAAGCATGTGCTGTTACCGTGTCAAGTGAAACAGAACATCTAAATTGGTTAAAAACACTAATACGTGTTCGTAAAATATAGTTATGGTACCATGCAAACATTTTTGAGCCGACGTCTCTTTTTGACGCATATATTTGTAATCAGAAAATATACTCTAGTAGTCACCATTAATTACTTTAATCGAAACGTTTTACGTCCTTGGTTTTGATCATATTGGGTGCAATGGGAGCGACAAATTTGGTAATTTTCCTCTAAAATTGTTCGTGTTCATTAAACATTTTTGGGTCAGTTGCAAAGTATTAGAATTGAAATCATAGCCTGCAAACATTATTAACAAATACAAAATTTTAAACAAATTCCGACTAAGAACCATGTTTGATAATTATGAAATATTACGGTTTCATTAGAATTGAGCAAGGAAAAGAATGAGCACATGAATTTTATTTATTTAATAAAGAGGACATCAACTTCTTTTAAGGACACCTATGGACAAAACAGTGTGATTTTTGGAAAGTAACCGAGAATGGACCTTATTAATGATTGCTATGTGAAGAAAAATTATAAGAGGAAGAGAAAAAAAATGCAAATTGTGAGACTTCACAAAACAAAAATATGGTAACCAGGTGTGAAAATTTTGAAGTTGTTTCCTTTGTGAAAAGTTGCAGATAAGAGCGCTGAATAAGAGGCTCTGAGGGAATTTTTGCTTTCAGACAGATGCAAATATCGTTGAAATATTTATTGGGTGTGCTATTTTTGTCTTTGATGATATGTGTGCGTCGTACAGTATCAGCAAAATTTATGTATTTGAGGCACAGCTTATAAAGATCCATTCATTAATTCATTGGCCCCTCTCCATCTAAACTGATATGCAGGGCTCGTATTGCTTGGAAAATTGTCGTTTGACCAGGTTCCAATTCATGCGCGACATTGCTGTTGAACTAAAGCCGTATTGTATCCATATGTTGCTTACCTTTTCATAATGTGCATGGTTTATCTTCATATTTACAATTGCGACTTTGCTTCCATTGAAATGAAACGTGACATGCAATGATAACAGGCTTCATTGTGTCCTGGGGGGAGTGACTCGACACCTTTTATCGGTGCGCTTTAGGTTTCAAAGCCAACTTTAGTGTGACAAAGAAAGCTTATGGCAAATTGCATATTATCGTTCTTGATGTTAAAAGAAGCAGATATTTGCAACACTGGAGCATTTCTGCTGAATTTTAATGGGTAAAACATGAAAGTTCATCGCCTTTAGATCATTCAGGATTAAAAGAGTTATTTTTGCAAAATTGTGCATGATTTTTCATTGATGAAAATAAAACGAACGGTTGTATCTATATCAGCCATAAAAAAACGAGAAAACAGACAATAGTAGCTAGAGGAAGGCAAAATTGTGTGAGTCAAGCACTTTATGTTTTTGTAATTTGATGTCAATTCACTAACAAAAGAACACACATTTCCTTACAGGTTCAGAGCAATTAGGAATGATGTCACCAAATCTTTTCACGTTGACATGCTGCTTGATTTGATCATTGATGGAATACAAGACCAAACGCCAATCTTTGAGAACTATATAATCCCTAAATTGGTCTGTCATAAGGGAACTACTTTGACTTTGGATGGTACGTGAAACTTGTATTATTTATCTTGGTGCAATTAAAGCTAAATGTATTAGCACGATTTCTGTCACTTCTACACACACATACACACACACACACACACACACACACACGCACACACGCACGCACGCACACACACACAAGGAAAGAAAATAAAACAAACTTGTAAAACAACAGTGAAATTACTTCCCATCCAATTTCAATTCTTGTTTGATTAATTCATTTGTTATCTCGATGCCACATAGTTTAGTTGGTTAATATTGAAGCAATTTACGGTAAGATAAGAGTGTGTTCCGTGCAATAAAAATAAACTATAAACATGTATAAATGGGATTTCCCTTTATTCGCATGATCATGCACAATGTTCTTTATGTAAAAAGTACACTGGGATATCCTTGTTAAGAGCACCCAAGGGACTGAAAAATGTTGTCTTGATAGGGGAGCGTTCTTAATGGGGATATAATTTAATTAAAGATAAACAAAAAACGGGGGTGTGAATGGTCTGTATATATACATGTAGGGATGATCTCTTTATGGAGGTGGTCTTAATTGTAGATTCTACACGCTTACACCAATGCGTGCGCGTATTGTCACACTAGTCGGCTGTATAGGAAAAGTAATAGTATTTCATTCCTTTCAGACATGACAGATGCCAGTAAAGCTGGGACGGTTCAAGTGATGTTGGACAAGCTGGGGTTGACACGGGTGAAACGTCATTCAAGTTTCTAATAATTTACATATAATTGTAACGTAGCTTAAAAATCGAAATTGGCCAAATGTTGTTTGTTTAAGCACAAATAGAGTGAAACCTCATTATAACGACACAAAGATATCAGACATATTCAATATTATGAAACAAATTTTCATGTGAAAAAAGTTTATTTTCTCTGTTATTTGATTCATTTATCCGACATTCAGTTATCTGACACATTTCATAGGGAACAGATAGTCTCATTATAACAAGTTTTCACTGTAAACGTATTCAACCTTTTTTCCGTTGGGAAGAAGAATTAGTTAAGCCCCCTTAGGTATTTTATCCTTACAATTCAACAAGGACAGGTACTTCAGAATTATGGCTCTGACTAAATCTCTTAAAGGCGATGTGTTTTAGAAATATTAAAACAACAGCATGCATTGATATTGTAAGCGATTAAAGTTTTTTGTGAGTAAGTGAGCCACGTTTTTAACATTGTGACTGCACAATACAACTGCACAGTTTCACTGGTAGATCAATCATCATACCAAATTTGGTATTTCAAGCTATTGGCGTGTCTAAAAAATGAGCCGGACAAATATCAGAGCGAAAAAATGTAAATAAGGAAGTAAGTAGGTAAGTTGGCAGTCAAGTAAGTAAGAAGTATGTCAATCTATCAATCAATCAATCCAGAATACACAAAATGTCTATATAAATAAATATTTAAAAACAGAGATTTGTGTTCTTTTCAAGGTGATCCTCTGCCGTAAGTAAAGACATCTTTATGGTTTCTGTGTCACTGGTTGGTCATTATCCCGTCTTCATGGAGGCCATGGTGACATATACACACAGCATTTAAAGATGAAAAAAAAAGAGAGAAAGAGAAAGAGATTCATGTTAAGTGCAAATTGTCCATTTTCAGGGGTTCTTCTTGTCCGATGCATTTCCGATGCCTGTATCTGTCCTTTATCGGCATTGTGGTAGGTGTGCTTGGTTGATATCTTTCAAGCTGCTATTGCTCTCATGGTGTGCAGTAAACCTTATGGCAAGTTTTCTCGACAAACACGATTTAGCCATCCGTGGAGCTTTCCCTGTTATTGGAAAAACTCTTGGGAAAAAAGCTGTTAATGTATGTATGTATGTATGTATGTATGTATGTATGTATGTATGTATGTATGTATGTATGTATGTTTGAATGTATGTATGTATG
Source organism: Hermodice carunculata (assembly GCA_964020975.1). Taxonomy (NCBI): domain Eukaryota; kingdom Metazoa; phylum Annelida; class Polychaeta; order Eunicida; family Amphinomidae; genus Hermodice; species Hermodice carunculata. Next base: position 64,745,370 of record OZ026627.1, on the reverse strand, counting down.
TATGTATGTATGTATGTATATATGCATGTATATAATGTATGTATGTATGTATGTATGTATGTATGTATGTATGTTTGTATGTTTGAATGTACCATTTTAATTCATTTCGAACAGTTCCATCACTTTTAGCTCAGCTATGGTACCTTTATTATAGTGGGAATATTTTGATTCCCAATCCCACATGATTCAGGAAATGTGGTAATGTCAGTCGGATACAAATATAGTCAGTTAAATAAAAGCCGCCGGGACGGCAGTTGAGCCCAGAGAAGACAGAAAATGTCTGTACAAGACGAATAATTTGCCTAAAGTTCTCTCAGCTCACACATCTTGGTCAAAAGGTGAAAAATTGTTACCGCACACACATGAATATACACACATATAAAAAATATTGTTCCCTTGTCTCTTAGGGGAATTTAGGAAGATAAGAGCAGAAAAGAATATATATTATGAACCAATGGTGGGCCTAACAGCTTTCCAAAAAATATACCACACTATTTCTAATCCACTTTGGAATGCCACTGGTGACTGTTAATGTTACATGGCTTATCCCTGCTTTCAGAATGCTTAGGTCTGCAGTTACCTATGGGAATGCCAAAACTTAACATATCTTCAACTCTGCCGAAGTCCACAAACTGCACGGTACTGGAGTCTTGTCTCGGCATGCAGTGCGGCTTGGATCTCCAAGTGTTTGGGTTACGTCACGTATTTAAGGCGTGGCTTGTAGTGGATCCTTGCACATTTACAGCCACTTTAGGCTTTGAAGGCTGGAAATGGGTGTATACAATATTTGAACGATGGGGTAAGTAAAGGGCCATTATGGCTTCATTTAACGTGGTGACCTCGTCACTCTTTTCAAGACAAATTTGCTTATGACGTAACATAACTAAGGGCTTTAACTCATTCCATACTATGGTTACAGGCCTTGGTTAATGGGTCTGGCACTGCCTGGCAAGTCATGCTACAAATGTCCTTGTGGCTGCTGCAGCATGACTTGCGAGGCAGTGCCAGAACCACTGACTTCAGACGATAGGCCTGTCGATACTTGAACGAAAGCTCCTTTCATGAAGAGTTTAAATATGCAATTGTCGTCTTAAATCTAGGTAAATATAACTAAATATCAGGGGCTGGTATGGGATGAGTTAAGGCATAGATAAGCATGACTCTGTCCCATGTTGTTTTGTACGTATGACATGTACTCGCCGGTTTGCTGGCAGAAACATTTGCCTTCATGGCACTTTCGCTTATTTACAGGTACATATTATGAGTATGACATAGGCAAACTATTCAAAATCCGGTAAGTGTCGTCTTTACTTTCAACTTGGTATTTTAAACAATATTTCTCTTCAAAAACAACGTCATGATTCAAATGGGCAAAGCCAATCGTTACATTACACATAGCTAGAAGCCTAAATCTGGTCTGACAGAGGTCACGTGACCAGTGATGGTGGTTCTCCTGCAGCGAGTGTGTGGAAGTTCCCCGCCTTATCGTCATAATGAGTACATACTGGTTCATGGGTAAGTCAAATTATTCTTATGTGACCTTGTATAAGCAAAGCTTCACTTATTTAGCTAATTCATCATTTGAAACGTTCATATGTTTTTTTTCATTATCATGTGCATTGTCTTTGCTGAGCATTGAACCTACGTAAGGAGCCGCTATTCAGAGAGACATGTACAGGTACAGGCACCGAAACATGTTCTGAGTAGTTTCCCGCTGAAAACCATTTATTTTTTTTTGGGGGGGGGGGGGGGGTTAATGCAGCCTATGTCAAAACTCTATAGAAGAACGTGTGCAATATGGACAATAGTACTTCCATATTTATATATAGGTTAGACAATGACAGGTTAGCTTATGGAGTGTTAATAGTTTGGACTGCCTAACGGGGTAATGACTACCAGGAATTGGTTGTGAACAAAAAGACCCAAATATAAAAACTATTTTTGGTATGTTGTAATATTTTACAATGATTAAATAATTTCAATAAATATGCCATGGAGTAAACTTGTATTATCCAATTTTGTAAAAACATGTTCTTAGATCTGAAACATTTGTGTGGAATTTATTCCATTGGGCATTCTGAGCCAGTTCTAAAGAAGTACCATTCGGTCCAAATGGTTTGCACAGAGCACCACAAAATGACACATAATCACAGTGCAAACGCACCGTATATGATCTATTCTACTGGTCAGCGGACAGCAAATTCTGCTTAAGCCCACAGAGGGGCGGCACTACAGCAAACTGCATGATTTGTATTGATTTTTGAAAGCAATTTGAAGCCATTCATCATAATGTATTTTTTTAAAAGTGGAAGAGGGTACGGTTATGTAAATGTCAAAATTCAGAGCAATACAAAATGAACCTGGCCCTTGATGTGGCATAATTCGGACCTTCTGGGTTGCGCATTTACATATAATGTGGTGAATGCAAATTTTCAAACTGTTGCTTCTTCCTCACTACTCTTTATGGCCCATAATCCACGGATTGACCAGCATCATTTTCAGGTGCTCTTTGAAATGGATTACTGGAAGTCGGCACACCTGCTCAAACATTTATACCTCAACAGACAAAAGTAAACGAACGTCTGAAAGATAAAATCTGACAGACGTCGCTTACCCCGGACCAAATAAATCCTGACAGGTATCATATATTTTTTGTCAATGGCCGATCTTTGATTCCTGTTTTCACCTGCTGGAAAAAGCACAGTGTCTGGTTAGGTTCATGCATGGTACTTGGCCTCGACAACAGACACTGCTCCAGTAACGTGAATTCTCGATGTCTTCATATGTGTCGTCTTCCTGCTTATAGACACTTCACAGACAGACATGCGATTGTAATTTTGAAAACGAAGCCAAAAATAGATAAATTTCCAAACTGGTGGACAGTTTACATATTCAAAGATGGTTAAAATCATCTTACATGGCCCGTTTTGTTACGCATAATCCAGGCCAAGCATCCTGGGATAAAATTAGTAACAGACGGTATTTTGCCTCGTCTCTTTCCTTGAGCCAGTTGTTCAATAGGTGCAGTCACACCTGGTGGTCTTACAACATTTGGGGGAAATATTTTTTGTCTTGAGCCCATTTTAGACTTTTTGAGGCAGCCATTCCCGTGTCCTTGGTCTAAAAGTACCCACAAACAACCTGCCGGTGAAAGGCCCACTCTCTTCAATGTCCTGAGCCTATACGCATGCAAACACAACCTGTAAAATTAAGCCCACTTTCTCCCACTCGACATCCCACATACTGCAGCTGCATCCCGAAGAACCTAGCTGTGAATGCCTGTCAAAGCTATTTTAGTCAGGCTTCGGTCATTTGTTTGGCACAGTATACTTTGTGGCTTGATCTTTTCTTTGTACGTGATGGCTGAACAGGCCACATCCAGCGTGAATACATAAATGTTGACAATTATCCACCTCCCCAAACTGAATCAGTTGTGCTTCTCTAAAAGTTTAAACCTTTGCCGTGTTGCGAATTCTGTAAATATCTAGTTCCTTTCCCTACACCTTAGCCATGAACTACAATTCCCAGTAATTTTTTGCAGAGTCATCATAATTTTGATTGAGTTGATAAATTTTGGTTGTCCAGATTCAAGTTCGACCGGAAGTCCTACGACGAGTTGGCAGTGAGCGTTGCTCTGCGCATATGTCCAGATGGTAGGTGTGGCACTGAGATAGTTATCATGAACGCCTCCTCATTGGCCATACCTCTCTGTGGAAACAACAGCCTCATCTGGCCGCCAGGTATTTTTTATATATATAATAGTAATACTATGACAACCCCTGAAATGTCTCCATCTTAGACTGCATGTCATATGATGTATTTGGATAACAGAATAAACATTGACAAAAACAATTGTTCTAGGTTGGTCGCGAATCATCGACACAAGACTGTGATTTTGGAAAATGAATATCTGCAGAGTATCCTTTTTCAAAGCTGGGTACAGACATTTCATGGAATTGGGACGCACATGAGTAAGAGCAAAGTCTTCTCAATCCTCCTCGAAAGAAGACATATGTCCTTTTGTAATATAAATGCAGTTTCTGGAATATAAAGGGGGTCTCAGAGGGGGGAAGGGGCAAGTCCCTGTAATATTTTCATTTGTTACACATTTCACTGCTGATGACTTTATTTTTGGAACACTTGCCTTTTGCCTATTTATTTGAGATATGTAGCAGTTGACTTTTGATACCATTTTTCAAGGAAGATGCATCGGATTGTGATATATATATATATATATATATATATATATATATATATATAATATATATATATAATGTGTGTGTGTGTGTGTGTGTGTGTGTGTGTGTGTGTGTAAACTGGGCTTTACTCATCCGTCTTAATACCTTTCAAAATTAAACTGTTGGTCCTTAATAACTACTCGGGAAATTGATAGCTGTGTTTCTTCGTCTACAAGGTTCCCGCAAAACATATTGTTTCAGAACAGCTTAGTATTATATTTTTTGTGTTTATTCCAGATGATTACCCTCAGTACGACAATGCTGTGCTGAGGCCAGGGGCGACCATTGTACTCAACAAGTTTGACTTGGCTCCCACTATCCTTAAGACAGTCCAATGCAAGAAGCCTACCGTGGCACTCAGTAAGTTCAGGAACCCGTTCAAATGTAAAATGAACACCAATCAAAACCATCTTGGAAGAGTCCCGGACCAGCATCAATCAATACAGAAAAGACATCAGAATAAAAGCAATAAAAGTATTGAAGATGGACCGGATAGGTATGGTCTGAGCATAGCATCAGACATTTTTTCAATGTCGACCAGGTTTTGCGTATATGGGACCATCTCTAACATCATGAACATCGAAACTTCAACAACAACACGAACATTTAAAAAAAACATGAATATGAAATTGTACCTTCCCTGAATCACTTCAATATTGTTTTAAATATACAATATTTAATTCTTTTTGGTGCCCCCATGTCACAGATAAACAGCTTATCTACTGGAGCATATAACGACCAGAACCTAACGAAATAATGTATTTTCATTATATACCAGAGGTGTCAGGGTCCTGACTTTCCTCGCCAGATAAATTAGCATAAATAAACAACAGGGAATGAAACAAATATGTTACGTACACCCTAGCTGTATATAACTTGTAACAAGAAAAGTCAAAGTCATTTTGGAAATAATCACAAAATATGTGGCATCACGTAGCACTTAGTTTCTGGTGATATAGACACTTTATATGTCAAGTAAAAGCCAACACATTTTCCCTGGTTAATTATATATTTCTGCCGTTTGTAACTGGTTTGTTCAAGATACTTGAAGATTTCGACATTTTTTCCTATTGAAACGGAGAAATATGAGAATCTCTGCCATATTTGTCGATAGATATTACGTTAACAGCATCGGAAAATAATCTCGCACATGACACACCAACTGCCGGGATACCGGTACCAAGATATAATATAGACATATTTGGTAAACAATAGGAAAGGTCAAAATTAGCTCTGAAGTGTGTATTCGCCCCAATACAGAACTGTATACACAAAAATGTGGAGGGTAAGAGGTGTGTATTGCCATTGGTTTGCATGTGAAAGTAACCTTAAACTATTCTGGTCACTTTAGTAGCTGTGGTTATATGATTTTGTGAGGTATTTAGTTACGCATTTAGATTTACTGTGAGAAATTTGGTGTCTCTATGTGCATATTTTTTCAAGTTATTTAGTTGCAAATTGCATTTTAAAGTAATGCCAATACACACCCTAGCCCTCCAGTGACTGCGATGCCCTCTTTTAGGCAGGGCTAGAACCTTCTGTTCTTGTCCTTGCCTATTATGTGAATGATGATGTGCGCGCCACCAAGCCTATGTACAATCATAGACAAGGAGATTTGGCTCGAATAAGGGGCGACTAAACTCTCTGCTTGTGTTGTCCACAAGGGTTAGGGAAAGGGCACGTCCAAAGAGATCATTTGTAACACATGTTGAAGCGCGTACTCATCTTTAGTCAAGGGACGCTTCTCAGGAGGCCCAGAGGGCTCTCTGTTGTCACTCTTACAAATGTTAAAAGACTCAAAGTTTCTTCCTAACTAGAGCATACGCAGCTTACCTAGCCTTAGCGCTGAGCCGTTGCTTGCCCTTGAAACATGGGGCTAATACTAATGCTATTTGCATAGGTTCAGTCATATTCAACTTGAAAATGGTCATTAAGACTTTCTAGCATCACTGTCTTGAATGCCTTTACTATAGGGGGGGGGGGTCATCATTGTATTGGGATAGAATGTCGGCCGACAAATTGACCAGCATTGGGCACACAAATGATAGAGTTGGGTAGTTTTGTCCCGCTGATTGATCATTAATTGTCGACAATGGCTCTGGCACCTCCCAAAAACATTTCATATCTGACTACGGTACGGTAGGCGGAATCACTTTTTGACTAAATGAATTAATGCTGTCCAAGACGACAGCATTTATTCGATTCCTCGATTCGGCGGATAACGATTTCTTGATTCGGGTAACCGCTACCTTTGGCCATTACCCGCGTACCCGACAGAACTCTACAAAGTACAGCAACAGCCAAGTCTGATAGTACTATGCCATATGTTTTAGATTGCCCGTATCTGAGGTTGCCACGGCTTCCCAGCTACGTAACCTGTGTTGCTGATAACAAGTGCACAGGTGTGGAGTGCTGTGTCCAAGCCGACCTCAAGCTTGCCCGCTTTCCACTGCACATGCGCTTTGTGGTCAACCCGTGTACCATGGTCCTGTCTGTTGGCTTTGAATCATGGCACATGAGCCACAACCTGACGACTTATAGTTGGGGAAACCAGGAGCATGTCCGTCTAGGCAACGGTGTTACCCTGAGGTAAGTGTTCAATGTGGAAAAGCTCAAATGAATACTGAATCAATCGTTTTCGGCAGAAAAGCCGGTCTGTTATGAAAATGAAGATGCATGCAATATCAGAAACAAGACTGGAAGGATGACAGTTAAAGCGTACCTGAGTGACTATTGTGTGTTACGTATTTCTCATTTTTGATAATTATTTGCATTCCAGTAGAGGGAAGCATTGTGGTGAACCATTCTTCTTCTGCTTCCTATTTTTCTACCTCCTCATCTTCTTATCCTTCTCCTCCTCCTCCTCCTCCTCCTCCTCCTCCTCCTCCTCCTCCTCCTCCTCCTCCTCCTCCTCCTCCTCCTCCTCCTCCTCCTCCTCCTCCTCCTCCTCCTCCTCCTCCTCCTCCTCCTCCTCTCTTCTTCTTCTTCTTCTTGGTCGTCGTCGTCGTCGTTGTCTTTTTTTATTGCTCGGGATAGTGTGGTGGATAAGACCTGCAGAGTGCATAGACATGCTGTCAATGAACCAACTTTATGGCCCCTGGGAACCTCAATGCCGATCACAATGATCATCAAATTCTGAACTTTATCCCATTTCCAGGACCATTTTTGTGCTGCACTGAATCCAACATGAACTGGTGTTCCTTGACCACACTGCATAAAATTACAGTGGTACATCCAATAAAATATCGCATTTATCATACTCCATGTTAAACCAAGAGTAGCGTTCATATATGAATATATTGATAGACAGGTAGCTAGACAGACAGACAGACAAACAGACAGACAGAGAGACAGACACACGGTTATGCCATACGTAAACTCTATCCATCGATTCTTCTTACAGGTACCAAATTTATAGAACACAAGACTTCCAAAATTTTGTCACCACATTTGCTTTGTCAATGTGTGCAAATGACGTCACATGTGATGTTGACCTTTATGTCTTGGAGGAGACCGTCATACCAATACCGATATGTAATGCAGATGGGTCACTAACTTGGCAAACGAGTAAGCTGGCTTTTCTTACAAAGTGACTAAGGACAATTTTATGCATTTTTGAAGCACATACTTAAAGAGGCTTTAAATAAATGTAACAGTAACTAAGAACTCCAACACTTGGTTGACCAAATCTGCATATAATGTTACACTGTGAGCTAGACCACCAAGACCTTATGGCATTTTGCGAATAAATTACGCTTGCAGATATAGTAGCACGCCATAGACAGTAACGCTGTTCATTCCAAAAGTAATCAAAACTATTAGACAAAAAAAAAAAAACAAACAAACAAACCAAAACAAAAAAAACCCTGCAAGTACCGGCTTGTGATGGGTAGTTATAATGAGGGAGCACTGCTTAGAGTATTTTCTGTGTGATCGGTAACTTTCATTTGAAATCAAGTTTCCAATACAAAATTACAGTCCTTTGTATGCTTTATCAACACCTACTCCATCCTTACAGCCGTCCAACTTCTGCCTTTTAACTTGTGCTATGGGACACATATGATTTAGTTCAGCACATCCAGGTTCTAGTTTCATAAGTTTATCTTCCAAGTAACGCTGCCACATGTGACAGAAAGTTCAAAATATTAAATAATAATAGGGTTTTCTCGATTTTGTTAAGCCGTTGACAATGGGAAATTTCCCAATTTGATATTAGCGTGCATTCTGAATGATATATCATTAATCCTGTAATCGTCTTGTGCGTTTGCTGACCATTTATGACTGGATTTGTAAGAATTAACAATTTTCCGACGAGATTTGCCAATAAAAGCTGACGAAGTATTAGGCAGAATATTTTCCCCCATTAGCTGACATAGGGACGGTGACAACCTATGCCGCAAAACATCCGGGTCCCGTGAACGACACGCAAGTTCGGACAGTCTTGAACCATCTGGGTCTGGATCGCTTTACAACGGGGGCTGCGTGTCAGATACCTGGAAATTACAGCAGTAAGTATGCATGTACCAAACGCGTGAAAACTATGATTAAACTCTTTCAATTCCAGGTTTTGATTTAGTCAAGAGCTTTTCTCGGCGGACGTTGGGTGATTAGCACCTAGCGGGCACCCGAGGAAACCAATGGAACTGGAACTTTATGATGTTGGCAACTGCAGGCGTGCTTGTACTTGAATGAAAGATCGGTGTACAAAGTAGATGAATGAGGTATTATACTCTCGACTTTGGTCAAAATTGGCTTTGATCGGGTCAAGTGTAGCAGAGAAAAATCTACTTCCTGGCTGCATATCGAAACAACATTCATATCTTTACACCTGGTAACTGCTAGAAGATTGGTTACTCTTGCATACACGTGATATCGATTATTCAAAGCATACTGTATGTCAACTTTGGGACTTCTCCAAAAAAGAAGTAGATCGTTTTTATGTGGCCTGGCAAACAGCAGTTCAATTCTTTGAGAGATTCCCTACAGATGTCACTGTGACCGAATATCATCAATTTGTGAAGGCGTACCCATTACTTCCTAGTTTCACTAAAGATTTATCAAGTTGTTTCACAGGATCATAAACAATGAAAATGAAATTGTACACGTGTATGGTTTTCTTGCCATAGAAGGGATCCAGTCGGCAACATGTATTCACATATCAGTATCTAACTCGATCAATTCAGAGAATCAGCATATTGTGAAATTGATTAAGGTATTGTGTTTTGCTCGAGTTGGTTAATTAACCACAATTTTCACCGAGCAAAAAATCTCTAATTGTAGCAATATATTATGTACAACTTCATGTGTTGCAGATACTATCTTAACTTTTGATACCATGTATAGCCTTTTTGCTGACTGACGTTTATACAATTACACCTACATTGATGCCCCTGTGGCATGAATCAAATACTTACTATATATATATATATATATATATATATATATATCGTTCTTGCTTTATCAAATCTTCATGTATCCATGTGAGTGCGAATAAAGATATATATATATATATAGCATATGCATATTGAAAATGTGTAACTTTTGATATGAACTTTTGGTATGAGTGAATCACTTTCTTCCAAATGACACACACAGACAACCTAAGAGTAAAGGTTTTGTCACAGCCGAATGTGATCCTTTCACATTTTGGTATCCGCATGTACATCACTTATGCAACCGTGTAGGAACCTATGCATTATGATTTACATTAATTGACTCATTGTGTAATGTTGCCAAGTATTTGAAATACACTACAAACAAAAAGGAAACAAAATTCCCTTCCAGGACCTAAATATTTGTAACTGTGACATAGTTGCACAATTTCATTTCCTATGATAATGTGGTTTATGATATCTATTCTCGTCAAGGTTGCAGGCTGCTTTCCATCCCAAATGCATTAGCAGCAGGAACCACGTGTTACATTCATGACACCTGCATGGGAATCGAGTGTTGTGCTGAGCTTGACATCAAGATCACAAAGAAGCTGTTCAAAACCTGGCTAAACATGGATCCCTGTGGCTACCGCTTTGAAATAGGGTTTGATCGATGGACTTACAACCAAAGCCTCAGCAAGTACGACTGGGGTAAGTACAACCAACGTGTCAGCAAGTATGACTGGGGTCAGTATAACCAACGTGTCAGCAAGTATGACTGGGGTAAGTAAAAGCAAACCTCAGCAAATATGACTGGGGTGAGTACAACCAGAGTCTCTGCATGTATGACTGGGTGACAAGGACTGAAGACTCAGCAAATATGACTTGTTGCATACACAACAAAGGCCTCAGCAAGTATGACTAAGCGAAGTAATAAAAAAGCCTGAGCAAGTATAACTTTTCTTGATGAATTCAGTTAAATGAAATGGCGGTTGTCAAAAACAAATAAAGTTTATGATACCCCAAGGGCCAACCTTGCAAGAACCCAACTGACAAGATTTTTGAAAATAATTTCACATTTGTTAATTGTATACCATTGCATATCTGACATCACGTTGTATTTGCCAAACAAATATTATATGCCCTACTTATATTTTTGTTTTCTCTTGCTTACACAGGTCGTTGGATAGAAAGATCACTTGGCAATTCCATATTAATCAGGTATATATATATTGTTTATTTCAAACTGAAGGATGCATCTTGCCCATGACAGACTCCTGGAGGACTTTCTGCAGTGGCTGTTACAGTGGATAACTAGTTAGAGACAGGGCCATACTTAAAAGGGCAACTAACTGCGGTAAAAAAATGAAAATGTGGTCTTAATAGTGGAGTGGTCTTAGTGTAGGATATGATTTGATTGACGATAACTAAAAGGGGGTCTGTAAATTGGTGTTTTAATATAGAAATGGTCGTTTTGTGGCGGTGGTCTTAACTGGAGATTCCACTGTACGTTCTGTTCAATTGCTTTGTGAGTATAGGATTATACAATGACGTCTCATTTGTTTCAGATTCCGTGCACAGAGGGATCCTAGGACTAAGCAACTTTATGTTGATCTGATATTGGACCTGTCCATAGATGGCCATAGCTCCGTCTTGTCCATATATGACAACTATACTCTGCCCGAATTTCTCTGTCTGGAGAATGCGACCTTTACCTTGGCTGGTAAATTTTCATTAAAATAACTATGCAGATTTGCTGATGTGTACTTTACCAAGCAGACACGGTGAAGATGATTGACGATTCTGGAAATTTTTTGCATCTTTATTAATTTCTCCGTTGAAACTTATACTCTGTAATCGACCTTTTGTTCGGAGCTTCACAGAATATCAAGTAGGATGTTGCACCAGTAAAAGGATTTAGTTTCAATGCTTCGAGCACTTCCATTCCAAACAAACAAAAAAAAGGCGGAAAGGAGGATTTTATTCTTTTTCAGAATTACCTGTAAAGATCTCTTTCCCTGGGTGTTTGCTATTAATATCTGCAATAAATTCAATAAAAAGTTATGGGAAGCAAAACATCATAGTACACTAAATGTAGTTTTGCCCCAATACATACAATTATAATTGTAGCTACTGCAGACCAATTAAATGCCAAATTCCAAGGACATTTTAACATAATTGAGACACACCGCGGTAATATTCACATTATCTTGAAGGGGAGTAAGGGGGGTCTCAGTACGCTGGTAAAGGTAAATATTTTTCTAGAGTGCGTAGCACAGAGAATAAAAATCTTTCAAAATTTTGGATAGTACGAAGTACGTAAAATAAGAGGGCTTTCAGTACGCCAGTACGGTAGATAAAAAGCCCCAGTACGCCACCCTCTATCTTCGAGTCCTTGCTATGTTGTTTGACCGCCAATTGTTTATTCTATATTGGACAAACGGTAACTAATGCGCCTGTTTGTAGACGTCAGAGCGCTCGGTGACAAGGTCCAAGGCACGGCAGTTGGAGTCCTACTTCAACAGCTGAGGTTTGATCCGGTGAGAGTCTCGCTATGATTGTGCTGAAATGCAACTGCCACACTTTTTACCCCAAGTGAAACCAATCAGAATATATATACCAGCGCATATAGCATTTTGTGTCATAAAGTATCTTTTGACCAGAAATGAGATTTAAAACAAAAATTACATTTGCGTGTAAACATGTCTGAGAAAGGCTGTCTCAGGTTGCTTCCTTGGTGCAAGGCGTAGTGTTGAATTAGTTGTTTTGAAGTTCAGACACATGCGTTAAGTTTTTGGGTTGACTCAGAATTTTGATGTTGCTTTTACACTGAAGAATCTGCTGTGAGTCAGCAACTTGGGCGTATCAAGTTGATGCTGTCCAAGCTCTCTGTATTTAAATTGGACAAATTCATATTGTGGCATCATAGTCTATATGCCCAAATTTATTTAGATTTTTGCCTGCTTTGGTATATAACAGGGGCAAATGGAGTAACAATATGGAGATCTAAGTTTAATTACATGCACATCAAATCATAAGGTGTAAATTTATTTGTAGTATTTTAAGCATACTTTTATTATATTTTGTAGAGCTTCTTTAAAAGTGACGTTTGTACACCACCACTCACCAATGGTGTTGCCAGTACAAGTAAGTGTATAAGTGTCGTTGACATTATGCAGCAAGTTTCAGTTATTGGGATGAATGCAGTATTTATTTATGCACTGATTTTGAAATTTTATCAGTATTAGAATAACTAACACAAAAACGTCTAATTTTAAATTTCAAAATATCGATCCGGGTAATCTTCTACAAAGTGACATCATTTATCCATTGCAGATTGCGACTTGTCACTTGATCATTTTGTGCTTTGTTCCAGAATGTCCAGATTTTCAGCTACCGCCCTCTAGCGTCAGCAATGTGACCTGCAGCATCATGGATACCTGTATGGCCGTCCAGTGCTGTGTCGACATGAAGCTGCTTGCCTTTCAACACACCTTCACGACATCCTTGCAGTTTGACCCGTGCCACTTTACTGTGACCCTCACCTTTGAAAGCTGGAGCAAGAACATATCTGTGTTTGACAACTGGGGTGAGTCTGCATCTTGTGTTCATACCGCACGATTCATATTTACAATTAACTACATTTGTCATTTATACGTTTATACAATGCGGGAAGCTGGGGGAGTGACATAGCAAATGACGTAATGGATAAGATGTAGTTTTGATAACCAGAAACTGCTCAAAGAAAGTAACTTGTTTTGTGGATAAAAGTTTTGAACAAAAAGACAGTTACTTTATACATTCAATATACTCAATGATAAGATAAAGAGTCCAGTGATGAGTCCAACATGGTCATTCTTAGGATTATTTGAAAAAGAAATCGGTTAAAATTACGATGTAGGGATAAATTTACATATTTTGTTGCAGCATGAGCGCAGCTACCATTGTCTGGCAATATAACGCATTTCAAACTTTTTTTCTTTCTGCTGGTGTTTTTACAGGATCTTTCAAGGAATTTAATATTGGCACTGCAGTTACAATAAGGTAAGCCACTAATCGCCGTTGTTAAGGGAAAAATGTGAAATACGTTGGTAGTATTGTTATCTTAGCTTTTTTTGTCAGTTTTCAAGGAAATAGTATTTCTCTGTTTTAATTATACTCTTCGTCATGCACATGTAGATAAACGCGCCTAAACTGACTAAGAAGAATATTTGAGCAAGTCGAGAACCAACAATGTTCATGACAGGATTATGCTGTATGTGGAAAATGACACGTTTTCAGCCTTTAAAGTATCATCAATTGACCATCAGAACTGCTGTTTCAGAATGAACTTTGACCACACGATAAACAACAAGTTACTAGTCGACCTGTTGGTGCGGGATTGTGATGATAACTTCTGCAGCCATGACTACACAGTGCTCAACAAGGCCGTCTTCTCTGTGCCACTGTGCTCTGCTAACCAGTCACTTATATGGCCGGGGTGTAAGTGCTGCACTTGTTAGGGAAATGTTTTTGGGGTTTTTTTTTGTTTTTGTTTTTGTTTTTGTTTTTTTTTTTTTGTTTTTTGTTTTGTTTTTTTTGGTTTTTGGTTTTTGTTTTGTTTTGTTTTGTTTTTGTTTTTGTTTTTTGCTTTGTTTATGTTTTTGTTTTTGTTTGGTTTTTTTTTGGGGGGGTGGGGGTGGGGGGTTGGGGGGTCAAGGAAATAAGGCCTCACCAGTACGACAGATGGCGCTGGTGTTTTATAATCACAGTTTTTCGCGGATTCTTAAAAAAAAAGATATAATGACATTGTTGTCATATATATTCAGAGTAGCTGAGAGATGTTCAATAACAGTTGAAACAAATGGTACACGCCTGTGTGCTATAAGTCTGTGTAACAGTCGCGTCCTTATGGAATGGAATAAAATGCGAATTCATTTGAGTCAAGTTATTTTGCTCATGGTCATGGTGGACCAGTGTTGGAGCCATGAGAGGTTCAGACCTTAGCCTGTGACGAGGTTCAGGCTAACCTCACCCCCTCTCACCAAACATGGCACCTCACTGTGCACTATCAACATTGATCACTGAAATCTGTAACTTTTAATTAAATAAGTGTTTCGTTTACTGGTAAGTATATGTTTTATGTTTAAGTGATATGGAATGCCCTCGGGATGACTGATCTGGACAGCGGAGCCACTGTAGTGCTCAATAGACTTGCGATGCCGATAAAAACGTTGAAACCACTGCAATGTAACGCGTCCACCCTACCTATCAGAAGTAGCAGTGAGTTGATTGTTATGAATTATATACCGCACATACCTGAATGGTTGCTACATAATTAAGCCCAGAAAATTTTATAAACCAAAGTTGAGGTCTGATGACCATTCGTTGTGCATTGGAACAGTTGTACTCTTGCAGTACAGTGCTACCGACTCTTAAGACCACCTATCGCGAGAGGCAACAAATCTTGATGCGACTTGTACATCATGATAACAGAATGTATTTCACAAATAAAATTACAGTGGCCTCTTTTTTGAGAGGCTTCACCAATGACAGGTACGGAAGTGGTGTCCAAAAATACATGGTCTTTCATCAGGGTTAAATAACGTGACAGATCCTACAATGTATTATTACAGCAATCTTTGAAAAAATAAATATATGGTCTGTCAGTAGGAGATTCTTAGATGGGCACCACTGTATTTCATGACCATCTGCAATGCACTGGCAGTAGAGACGACCTTAAATAATTTCGTGATTGGTCATAGAAATTGTTTGAACGTTTCCCACACTTTTGCATGAATTATTTTATGGGTGATTCACTGATATTTCATTGCAAAATGACGAATAAAATCCTCAATATTCGATCTGCACATAACCAAATATATTTAACTTACTAGACTTGATAATGCGGTATTTTTTAACTATCATTATGGCTGCGTAATCGTAACGATAACACTAGCTGGCTTCTCCGCATTTTTCGGACACAAGAGGAGCGAGAGTTGCTGTTAGATCCCCGGTGTCACACTTACTCACGGTATGCTAGTTGTCAAAATATCACGGTTCCGTACATTTGTTATGTTTCAGCCTGCCCCTTATACAGTGTGCCCATGATGCCCCGCAATGTCCAGTGTGTACTTACCGACACATGCTTGGGAATACACTGCTGTGTTCTGGTTGACCTGAAAATTATCAGCTATTCCTTTACCACTATGATTGACCTTGATCCGTGTAATTACACGCTTACGGTCAAGTTTGAAAAGTGGTCATACAACACGTCACTCATTGGTTATAATTTCGGAGCAACACAAATATTTAGTGTTGGAGGTAATATGAAACTGAAGTAAGTGAACTTTTGACTTCTATCGGTATGAAAGCAATGCATAATTTTATGATTGATTATGTTTTAATATTTTCCGTTTTGATGTGTGTTAAAAAATGGATAATGCAGTATTTTATTAGTTAAAATTATCAGCGATCAGGAATTGGCAGTAGGTTTGTATTGTTGATTGAATTGCGGATGTTGTTCTGGCGCTTAATGTGTGGTTGGATATACTTTAAATTTGTCCCTTTTCTACCTGATGCTCATATTTGTGTACAAATTGCCACGTATATTACCTTAAGTCGGACTTCATAAAGCTACGTATTATTGCACCCAGGTCCCAACATGGTAATGGCGTTGAGTACTTGGTCTTGTATGGATATTATACAACATTGCAGGTTTAAAGTCAATAAAACAGAAGATGAGAAGAACTTTGTTAGCAGTCTTAGTTTACATATCTTTACACCAGAAGGTGTCTGTGATCTGGATGTATCACTAATGGAGGAGTCAGTCATGGCCATACCATACTGCAAGGCAGATGGCCGTCTTGTCTGGCAACAAGGTATTACATTATTTTATTCAGTACTTATAGCTGTATTACCCAGTTAATCTGGAGAGTGCAAACTAAGAATAAGGGATTCCATATTATCCACAGGAAGTGATGTAACGTATTCCTACGCCAGGTTTTTAGTCATTTTTCATATTCGGAAATTTGATTCTGGGCAATGGTTCGTGCGACAACCTGTGTTTCTGCTATTTCGCTGTTTGGAAAGCTGCAGCTATAACTGCTGACCAAAAATAGAATTGGTCCCGCCTTGAACTCTATGACACTTAGATAGCCTTGTTTCGGTAGTGCAAGACTTCTCTTGTTTCGCCCTCGAAGTGATCTGCCACAGGTACTCCGTCAGTCACGTGAATAACATTTTCGACTTAACTTAACTATCAGCAAAAATTCTATTCTGGCATCGTAGGAGGAGAACATTTTCAAGTTTACAAACTGATCAAAACGAGAATACACCTAACATTGTTAGCAGACCAAAATTTTATTTGTAACAAAATTAAAAATTCCGCAGAAAAGTCTCTCTCTCTCTCTCTCTCTCTCTCTCTCTCTCTCTCTCTCTCTCTCTCTCTCTCTCTCTCACACACACACACACACACACACACACACACACACACACACACACACAGACACACACACACACATTAATATATTGGCGACGTCGTGATTGCAGGCGGGTTATCCTCGGTATCCGGTTTTGCCAGTAGTCTTGCTGGACAGCGGGTCAGTACGTCAGCTGTCCGAACTGTATTGAGGCACCTGGGGGTAGACCAGTTCATGGGACCTGGATTTTGTGCCCTTGTAAGCAGCGGTAGCGGTGAGTGTCAACACCGCGCATTTCGCCATGACTTCTTTCGATTAAGGTTGCGTCCACGGCAAGGCGTATCATCTGAAGTTCGTATTTGAACTGTTTTTCCACTGACGTTAAGCAAGACACTGCAGCACCCAGCAATTTACTCTTTGACGTCAAAAGTGTTGAAACAACCGCAGCAGCTCCTTTGAGTAGACGGCTTTCGTTTGCTTATTAATCATTTTGGTTAGCTTGGTTTTATTGTGCGGTATCGCAGGGCCAGGTACATAGTTCGCCCTTGGAATTGTACTAGTATGTCTCTTCACTTACCATCATCTATGTAAACAGCAAAGTGGCAAATAAAAGGCTCCTTTAAATTCCCTAGCATTGCGCATGCTCAAACAAAAAAGACTAGTGATGAAGTGAGCACATGATGGACAAATCTGCTAACTTCTGAGCAGCTATATCATGTAATAACAAAAGATATTAATGGGACAGACGGACAACAACAGATTACGACCTGCTGGTGACAACTTAAACAAATGTCAACAGACAATTTTTAATGCATTACATGTATGGTGCATAAATTTTCAGGCTGCCGTGAAGACATGAAACGGAAATCCGCAATGAAAATTCAAATGTTTTCCTAAATAAGCAAACCCACATGTTAATTAGCTTTGGTTTCATTGTGAATAAAATAAAAAGCAACTCATTATGATAGCATGTATCCTGGATCCCCATAACGTTCAGGTCAAGCATATTATATATACTCATTCTATATGTTTTGCATGAGCAGTTTGGAAGCTTTACTCTAACTAAAACAAGCAACAGTATGAATTCAAAATAGAGTTTTTTAAATATACCTGTATTTTGGTGCATGCTTTCATGTACTTCATTTGTTTTGCCTGATATATGTTTTGACAGCATGCAGTATGCAGCCAGTGCCAGCAAATCTGGCAAGTCACACCAAGTGCTACGTCACTGACACTTGTATGGACGTACGATGCTGTACGTACCTTGACATCAAGGTCAACAATTTTTCTGTCAACACGTGGTTGACCCTTGATCCCTGTGGTTACAAGTTTACCATTGGATTTGAAGATCGGAGCTTAACGCGAAGTCTGACGCAGTATAACTGGGGTATGGCTACATTGATACGTTAATTTTATTAATATATGTCTACTAAATTTTAGATTCCGAGACACCACCCCTTGGACTCGTGCTGGATACGAATGAGAATCTGTCAATTCAGGAAAAAAACTTAAAACAAAAAGAAACGAATACTCTCTCTCTCTCTCTCTCTCTCTCTCTCTCTCTCTCTCTCTCTCTCTCTCTCTCTCTCTCTCTCTCTCTCTCTCTCTCTCTCTCTCTCTCTCTCTCTCTCTCCTCTCTCTCTCTCTCTCTCTCTCTCTCTCTCACACACACACACACATACACACACACACACACACACACACAGACGTTAACTAGCACACGTGAGAAGGTACACAACAGGTTAGCATTAATGAGAAATGACCAAAAACTAAGAGATCTGTTCACAATGCTAAAACGTGTGTTGGAAGGATGTGGACTTCTGCGAAACAGACAGTTTAAGATTATGTCATTATGAGTGCAAAAGAAACGCGGCAGGCATTCTGGTCAAATCATAGGTTCTAACACACAGACACGTGGCTTGCAATTCTTAAATGGGAATCGTGCGGGTCCTGTTCATGAAGTTATTATAAATTGTTCAACATTGCACTCCTGTATTTATAATACCCAAAAACGAACATAATAGAACTTATCGCAGCTCTTAAATACGTGTTGACATTGCTTTTCAGGCTCTTGGTTGGAAATAGGGTTGGGCAACAGTTTGCGAACCAGGCAAGTTTCACGGAGTTTTATATTCACATATGATTGTCAGTCTATTTATGGTATGAACAGCTAAAAGACCCTAGCGAAATTACCTTATCATTTTCTTAACGTTTCAACAAATTTGCTCCAACACGAGGTTTAAATTGCTTTGCAATACATGCATACATTTACATTAATATTGAATAATAGAAACAATTGTTGCTGTGTAGATAAGGTACGCCAAACTGTAGGTACATCATCTCTGAAAACAAAATACAATTCCAAACGCATATTTTCGCCCTCCAACTAGTAAATTTGAAATGTCGTTGCTGACGATATATTTCTGCTTAGCAGAGGTATCCATAAAATAGGCCATAAAACATAATAAACTGAAAATAAATCCAACAAGGTACAGTGTAACCTCATTATAATTACACCATTTGTTCCCTGCAAAATGTATCAGAGCAATGTGAATATGTCAGATAAATGAGTCCTATAGCAAAAGAGTATATCTTTAAGTCCTTCAGAACCTGTGTTGTTAAGTTAATATTTCTGAATGTCATTATAATGAGGTCTCGTTGTATATATATTTGAAAAATACATAAAATGGAGATTTTTTTTGGTCATTGTTATTTGTGTCTCTTGTCGTAGTTTCGTACGTCAATTGCGCAAAGTGAATAGAAAATTTTCCTAATTTTTAGTTCCAAGTTTACTCAACTTTTTTCATAAAGTGACATGCCACCTCCAGCAACAGACAGTCCCAGAAACCAAACAAAACAGTTTCCAAAAAGTGAGACCTGCTTTTTGTATTCGTATCTTGAAGTTATTTGCCACAAGAATTTCAAAGTTTGAATGCAAAATAAAAAAGTTGAGTCCATTTCAATCTGGAAAGTTAGGACAATTGTGTATTCACTCTGCGCAATTGGTGTACAAAACACGACAAATCACACAAATAACAATGACAAAAACAATTTTCCACCTTATGTACTTTAAAAAATAAATACTATGTTGGACTTATTTTTAGTTTATTGTGTTTTATGGCCTATTTTTGGACACCTAAACATATCCTTACAATACAAGCCTTCGGTGCCAAACTAATTTACATATATTTGCATCTGTGCAGATTTCTTGGTTACACTAAAGATGTCGGCACAGAGATGTCAGTAACCTTAGCCATCGACTTAAAGATTGACAACGTCACCAAGGAGTACATGGTGTATGAGAATTATACCGTATCCCCGTTGCGATGTAAACAAAACACAACATACACTCTAGCTGGTGAGTTTCACGCATCCTGAAAAGTATATCTACTCACGAAAAAACACAGGCATGTACGTGTTATATACATCATCATATACGGTAGACTCGTACCAAAAAGTCAGTTGCATTACGTTTGGCTAACACCAAAACGTAATCACTTATTGAAGGAATAACCTAGTTAAATATGGAAAGTTAAAGCAGGAAAGCGAGATGAATTGTAATATCTTCCTTTGCTTAGTGCTTACTTTTCGTTTGTCGATAGTGATATCAACATTAATGCTAAGTATTACACAAGGATACTACTGGTTCTCTGTATGGCTTCTTGTACAGACGTACGCGCTGCCGGTAAGCAGTATCTTAACACAGCTGCTGGTTCCGTAATTCACAAGCTGGGATTTGCGTTGGTGAGTTTGAGTTTCATTATACAGTATATGTATATATATATATGTATTGGTCTGATGGTCCTTATATATTTTTCTATCACAGAGATGTTCATTGATGCACCTTAACGCTGTCTGTGTAAGTAGCTTTTAACTGTCGGTTTATGAGTTACAAATGAAACTATAATCACAGCTTTGTAAAGGGGAACAAGACTAAGATAAACGTTTCCTCCATGTGAAATTAAATGTGCTAGCTTTATTAGTAACAACGATATAAAACTAACTGTGCAATCATGAGGCCTTCAAAGAACCAACTAACAGCAGCAACATGACCAACACATATAAGTAAGGTAGTCTGAAAAAAAACAATGCACGACGGGACAAAGTACCTCATTAAAACGAGACTTCTTTTACAAAGCTTATCGTACTTTTAACTGCCTTACCGCATTGGTCACCTGCCGAAATTTTGGGGGGCAATTTGATATACGATCAAAATGAAACAGAACAAATTAGAAGTGACGATTTAGTTCAAACTATAATGTACAATCACACAAATTTCCTCTTTGCGATATAGTAGGCCTTAGTAGTTTGTAGTTCTCTTTAGCAACTCCCATATTACGCTATTTTTAAGATAGATCGAATGATATGAAAATACACGCAATATAATTTATATTTTTTTTTCGATCACTCTTCTGAGAAGCGGATAACTTGATAACTTTAATGCGGCGATTTCTTCATGTATTTGGATGTCCCGGTGCATCTATTGATATGGGTTTGAATACTCCTGTTCCTACATTTGTATATCTGTGGGTGCTCCAACCTTTCATTACATTATCTTGACAAATATTTAATTAAATGTTATTGTATATTTTACAAATATATTGCAGAGTTTCTTCAGTCAGCAACAGCCTGTGTTGCCCGAGCCGGCGTCCTCCATTGCAACAAGTACGTACATTAAATATCGTAATCATGCGAGAGTTTTGAACTCTGTCGCCCCCAATTTCGATAAAAGTCGATGTGCTCTTAATGTACATAGCGCTACCAGCTCTATATACATTGAACAATGACCTTTGATTCAAGTACCAGGAGATCAAGAACTGCAGAAACCGCACGAATGGTCCCGGGCGTCAGCTGTCTTCAGCACACTTTGGAAGCAAAGCGCTCACAGTGCGCGGGAGCACGCTGGTGACTGGGCCAACTCTTGGCACCGAGAGAGTTAGTTTATACAATATAGAATTAGATTCCAGCTTCAAAAACACGGTCAATATAGGTGTCGTGTATAACTTATGATGCTTGCATTTTGTCATTTAGAACAACAAAATGAAATTTAACCTCAATAATTTTGCCTCAAGCAACAACAGTGGGTAGCCAAATAGCTTATACGTAACCCACGTGCCCTCTTTGCTGAGGTGCATTAAAATGTTATTGAGCAAACCTGTCTTGTATACCTAGCGTTGAGCGGCAACGGTATGAAAGCGGTGCAATGAACAGAATTACCTTTCCCGTAATTATACAAAAACACTCAAAGTAAAGCGTCAAATTACAACCGATGTGCGTGTCATACATTATGCTCATTTTGCCTTGCAGAGTGCCCACACATGGTGCTTGCAGCACAACCCAGCAATGTCAAGTGCCGCGTTCTCGGCTCCTGCCTGGGAGTCCGATGCCTTATGGATCTAGCCTTTTCGAGGTTCATGCACGTTTTCCAGTCGTCATTAAGCATAGATCCATGTAAACTTGAAGTGACCATGACACTTGAAAATTGGAGTCTACGACAGTCTCTGTTTGACAAGTGGGGTAGGCATTCCAGTTGATGTTATAGTAAAATGAATCTACAATATCTAACTGCAATACTCGTCCCGTATAACTGTCGAATACGCAACCATTATTTCATCTACGCCCACCTCCAAAATGCTAAAGTATAATTATGCAACCCTATTTTGATTAGAAGAAGACTGAATCAAATCAGGCCAACCCACTACAGGAAAAGTTGCTGACCTGGGGCATGTTGTCATGAACGGCCCGCTTATACAATGTTTTCTGTGGGCGAGAAAAATAACGAAACATTGACACAAAACGACAATTTACATCTGGGTTCTTTCGAGGGAATTGAGCGGGAAAGAGATAAATATCAGGGCAATCTACGTAAAGCTAATAGGCTTGTGTATCTTCATTTTGCTTCTTATTGAGCTCATCAATGCTAGACATAGATACGTGACTGGGACTGGATACCTGTACCTACGTGACCTCATCATGTCTTCAGATATAACCGCATAACAGATCATTCGTCTCTTACGTGTAGTATGATCCCGTAATTTGTAGTATTATTTCACGTAGAGTGACAATAAAATGTCAAGTGTACGTTAATAGTCATTGTCTCTTTGCAGATGTCCTCCAAGAACATTACATTGGGAGTGCTGTCAAAATGAAGTACGTGGTTTCAATTTTGACACGTAATGGAAGTTTTTTCTGTTTGTGACAACAACATTCTGGCGTTTATTCTGATTTGTAAAATTCTTTTGACAAAAGAAATTTGTTTTCTGAGGACTGAAATGTCTCAACCTAACTGCATAATAAATGCTATCTCACATTTACATTTTTGGGGTGTAAAACTTCTAACCTTTACCATCCCCAAAATATTTACAGTGTGAAGTTAAGCAAGACCGTGAACAGTGGCTTGTCTATATACTGGGCAATAGCAAGATGCGAGGAAGGCAAGTGTGATCCAAGGATTATCATACTAGATGACGCCACTGTACTTCTACCGTTTTGTACCAGCAACACGTTGCTATGGCCAACAGTGGACCACCTGCTGATGTCACCATCAGCTCTACAGCCAGGGGGCACTATTGTGCTCAACAGACTAGGCGTTCATCCTGGTATACTAACGTCCCAAAACTGTAGCATCATGCAAGAGCCAGGTATGATTTTTATTCATACATAAACTAATTTAATAAAAGTTACAATCATTATCTAGTGCATGTTGAGCATATCATTTCAAAAGTTATCTTTCTGATATTTGCTCATCTGTTAGTGAGTCAAATCGTAACTTTAGGGACGTTTATGGCCTATGTACACGTTTATGAACTTCACAAAACTTTGGCACTACTAAACAAAGACATCAAATCGCAGATTATGCAGGTATGTAAGTAATTTACAATTCATTGCTTCATTCAATTACTCACAGGGTGTCCCTCAATGCGGATGAATACTTATTTATTCTTTTATTATTGGATCTGTTTAGTACTCCATTCTTTGCAATGAAGAATAACGTATTTGGGATTCGTGGTAAAGAGAGTTTCTCTTATTGGCTGCAGATAATTTTATAATATATTCCCAAAAGTTATTTGATGGAAACCTAACTGATATGTGTGATTGCTAAAAATTACTAAACCTATAGCTGTGATTAAATTTGCGTTGAATGGAAACTCTAGGTATGTTATGTGGGTGGATTAATGGATCAACAATCTGTGAAGGAGGTCGCTGACTTATATTGTGATCACTAAACGGTGGGGCATTTTCTCAAGTGAATGGCCTGTGGCAATGCAATGCACCTCATGTGAGCTACACCATCCAATTGCCACTTATATTTACCGCCTGCCCGTATTGTTATTTTACTAGCTTGCTCAACAACCTGGCTCCCGCGTCAGCCTAGCAATGTGCAATGCACTGCTGTGGACACCTGCACTGGGATCCAGTGTTGCGTCGACGTTGATTTCAAACTTGTGACGCAAGTCTTCAAAACCTGGATCATGGTGGACCCGTGCACATTCTCTTTGTCCCTTGGCTTTGAAAATTGGTCGCACAACACCAGCTTGGTTGGCTTTCCTTGGGGACAGGTCCAAAGTATTGTCGTGGGAAACAGTGTCACTTTCAAGTCAGTACAAAATTATTTATTGGCATTATTTTCAATTTAAACATCCCAATTCTTTTAAACAAGACTATTAATAGCAAGAAACTGGGTTAAAGGACTAGGTAGATGGCACCACGCACAAGAGATTCCAGTTTGCAACCTTTAGATATTAACTATGGCACCAGACCATTACGTGCCAATATCATAATTGAAAATTCAGTCCAGGTTGAATTCTCTGTAGCTTCCTTTAATTCCAAATCATCAGGGTATATTTGTGAAAAATACAGTTATAGAGTAATTATTATTTGTGCTTAGTACTTCACCAATATATCTTAATGTCATTTTCAAATATTTATTATGAATTTTCTTCCTTTTGACATCTTTAGATAAGTATATATTAAAAAGTGGAATAAATGAATTAAAAATAGGTGGTTCAATGCACCATGCTCCTTAATGTATACTTTATACTGCGTTGGAGACAGTAAAGTTCAGTTGTGTGCATTAAAAGCTGTTTGATGTTTAGAAATACATTTATTACATTTCTGGTCACAGGTACAACATAAACAGAACTGCGGATCACATGAACTTCATCGCTAGTTTCGTATTTGATGTGTGTCCTGGTTTTGGGCATGACTGTGACCTAGACGTGACCTTGCTGGACAACACAGTCATACCATCACCGATATGTAGCCCTAATGGCACTCTTCTTTGGCAGCATGGTGGGTGCTACGGTTTCGTTATCTACAAAAAATTTTTATTCATTCTACATGCAAATCAACTGAGATGCTCAGCGTCATGC
Organism: Hermodice carunculata; assembly: GCA_964020975.1. NCBI lineage: Eukaryota > Metazoa > Annelida > Polychaeta > Eunicida > Amphinomidae > Hermodice > Hermodice carunculata. The sequence continues at coordinate 64,719,988 of OZ026627.1, read as the reverse complement.
TCGTATATATATATATATATATATATATATATATATATATATATATATATATATATATATATATTATATATATCTGTATATATATATATATATATATATATATATATATATATATATATATATATATATATATATATATATATTTATATATATATATATATATATATGCATCCTTCTGTGAAACCGAGTAAAATTACAGATGTTCAAAACTAAATGGGCTCTCATGCTGTCATATGTGCGAGTGAAACGATAGCTCATATGAGTACACTTTAAATGTCTGGAGGACATTTGGTGATGTGGGACACATTTGCAAGTTGAATTGTTTTTGAAAATTAAAATCAATTCTGAAACAGAGGAAAAATAAAGAAGCAAAGAGTACAACATTTAATATTACTTGTGATTTTTAAGAGGTTTCCTATGAAAAGTGTTAAATAGATATAATTGTGCTCTAAAATTCAGGTGGAATATCTTCTTTGGCGTCATTTACTGCTGATATGGGCGGCAATGTGACATCATCAGCAGTGAACGTGGTTCTAAAGCATCTTGGCTTATATCAATATGTCGGAAAGAATCGCTGTGACGTAATGTCCAGACATCAAGGTAAACGTCACCTTTTAAAAACTCCATTCTTATTGTGTAAGACATTACATGAAATCAAAGTGTTTGTCGCCTATCGAACTTCATTTGATTCCTTTTATTTTTCGTTTTTCTGTTTAAACTGAATTGACGTCGCGATACTAGATTCATAGGCCAATTCTTTGTTAAAAAACCAAACAGTTCATTCAACAATCAGCATGCTTACACATGCAATAAGAGAACAGAGACCATAAGAATAGTCCAGGTCAAAAGCTTCCCATTGCGAGCTTTGATCTCTGTGACCAAAGGGCACCAGAGAAGCTATCAACGTAACAAAACCTTGGCACTGAAAGTGTTAATTTACTGTAACTTCGTACATTTGCCTCAACAGCGGGATGCTTAACGCTGAAGCCACCAAGAAGCATTGACCATGAAGTCCAGCACTCGGTGTCTCGGACATGCTTGCAAGTAGACTCCTGTGTTGACCTTGACCTTCTGCTTACTAATATGACCTTCAGAACCAGTTTCGGCATAAATCCGTGTGACTACAGCTTAACAATGGGCTTCGAGGATTGGCGATTTACTCAGGCCTTACAACGCTACAAATGGGGTAAGTTAGATTTCACTGGTATCATTGTCAACAAGGACTAATTCGCATTCTAGTGCATTGTAGGCATTGGATTTATCCAGTAAGACACAGCTTTGCATCATTATAGTTTGGCGCCACCGTGACTTCCTTGTGTGTAGTTAGAGAATAAAATTTCTGCAAAATACTTTAAACTGCATAAACTCCCTCTTTGTGATATGAATATTTTGAGTTTAGTCACTTGGCCATCAATAGTCGTAGCTAGAATGGCTTCATTTCATGGGACCTTCATAAAAACCATTTGAAGGGTGCTTTGGATAATGAGTTCATATCTATATTAGTGGAACTGCACTTTACTTTATATTTATGATGGTGATGTTGATAAGAATTACATTCAGTCTTGCTTTTGACAGGATCGTGGATGGAGCGTGCTGTCGGTGCTATTATCTTCAGGTACACATTAATAATCCTAAAATTAAAATGAATCATGCCCCTCTCCCAGAGGAGGAGGGGGTGTGATTCATCGGAGGGGGGGGGGCCATAGATCTAGTAATCTCTGATCGTGTTTTAATTTTATTATTCCCTAGATTGAATCATGAACTGTAAAATATTGACATTTTACTCTGGATACGTAACTGTAGGGTAATAATTAAAAATCGAAGCAGCAAACATGTCATGTAATGGCATTTGATCATATTTGTAAGCAAAAAAAATATCAAATATCTCGCCGAAGAAAACGTTAATATTTTCATTGTGCAATAAGATAACATACATCACATCATCATCATTATTTGTGATGTGCACCTTCAATCAAAGTTAATGATATGTGTTATAAGTCCTTAACATATTTATTTTTAGATTTCGGGCTTTCCTTGACCAAAGCACCCATGAAGTGACGGCAGACTTGGTGCTCAATCTACTAGTGGATGGTTCACAGAGTGAGGTGGTCTTGCTGGCTAACTACACAATACCTCAGTTCCACTGCGACGTTAATGACACATTCACCATTCAAGGTATGGAAGGGCCAGCCATTTACATACTTTATTTGATAAAATATGTTTTTAACAACGTTCTTTCGCGAATCACACAAAAATGAGAAGAAACCTTAGCCAGTAAACAGCACAAATAGAAAACGAGGAAAAAAAAAACCAGAACGAAACTAAGCCAATCCACATGCTCGTGACAACCCCCTTAAATCTGGGAACAGAAACTGTTCATTTTATATATTCTAGTTCCCGGATTTACCCCCTTATGAGCAACAACAAACTAATGAGGCGCATAATTACTTACGTCCATCCATCAATGCATTTAATTGCATGCCAGATGGGTCACCGTTCCCTACAGGCCACCAACTGGGAAGGTGGCTCTTCTGATGAATCCAATTAGCAGAAATAAACCCAAGAGAATTGAACAATGATGATATCTGGACCCGAGTTGGCCTTTGACGTACTCAGGGTAGGACATGTACAGTCTGTGTGGAAGTGAAACCGCCATGCATGCCAACTAGCAGAAAAAAAAACATCCCTAGACAGAACAAACAAACAAGCAAACAAACAAGTGAGGACGCCAAAAAACATAATTTAATTCCCATACACATTTGTGGGGAGTTGATATGTTCACTTCACAGAGGTACTTAAACCTGCCGAACAGTTACAAATAGTGCACACAAGATATTGGACAATAATCCCAAAAAGCGCTATTGCTCCTCTGTGAATGTCTCTTCCGTGAATGTAAATGAGAATGGTATTAATTCATTTTGCATTGGCTAAATAAAATACCTGTATACAGAGACAGAGAAAAAAACAGCAGCATTTAACTCTTTCAGTGCCAAGCTTTGGACTGAGTCAACAGCTTTCCTCGGTACAATTTGGGCGCGTTTTGAAGCGAACTTTTACATATTCCCTGGAATTTTTGGCATGCTGGTACTTGAATGAGCGTGGTCTTTTCACAAGGAATATGCGTCTGGCAACCTTATTATAATTGGGAGCAGTTCGCGTTCAGTAGTTGGACATTTGTCGCCGTTGACATTGAAAGAGTTAAAGCCTCACATAATTATAGTTATGATCTTCCCTTTCCATGTATTGTTGTATGAAATATACGGCTTTGTTGCCTGGCAGGGTAGCGGTGCCCTCATGTAATTGGAGTTGAATGCGCTACATTTGTTTTGTTGTAAAACAGAGAGATATTGCATTGATAATCGGTATTTTACTCCATGAGCTTGCTTTGATGCCTTGCAGCACAAATACCGCCTCACTTGCACCTAATTAACATATAAGTGCAATTTACGAACATAATGTTTTTTTTTCAGACGTTAAGCGTCAGGGGAACAGTCCAGAAGCGTTTAAACATAGCCATATCCTATCTAAACTTGGTCTGAACAGGGTGCGTTTTTTATATCAAATATATTTTAAAACAGAGCGTAGAATGAAGCTCAGACTCTCCAAAAAAAATAATTATTATTCATTTATAGGACATTGCCTACACATTAACATCATAACAAAGGGCATAGACAGTGAGGTTGCGGGTTGAATAATAATAGAAATAATGTTTGTGTTTGTGTAATTGAGATTATTGTACGGCCATTTGGTTTTTGATTTGCGGCCATCCAGTGGTCATTTGCGCGCGCCGCTTCGCGTTGGGCGTAAATGACCAGTGTCCGCTCGCATGATTCCAATGCCCGCAAAACAAATATTAGTGTTATATTTATGCGAAAAAAATATTGATGTTGATCACAAAAATGCAAGTTACTATAATAATGGGGCAGCATTACGACCTATGCTTTAGATCTACCCAAGTTTACATGTATTGTCCGACTGATTAATGTTGAATACAAAACATAAAATTGCCTGGTATCTTTATTGCTATGTATAGTATATGGTTCAGGTCAAAATATGTCAAACCAGATGTAAAATGCTGGTCACAGTGGCCCCCCACTGACAGCAAATGGTCAGGAACAAAATTCTAAAATGCAGACTTAAAATTAAAGACTAATTAATTGAATTTAAGATTAATTTTACAGCTTTGCATGGTTAGTGATAAAAAATGAAGCTTAAAATATACCGGATCAGACTTGAAAAGAAAAACTGCAATTACAAACCCACTGTTCGGACACAGTGGAACTTATTGTTCAATAACTGGTTGACTTGTTTTCCATTTTGTCTTTAGGATTTTTTCCAAAATGCAACGTGCACTGCACCCGCTACAACAGGGGTGAACAAAGCAAGTATGTACCCAGTAATTTTGACAATTAGTATTTCTTTAAAAAATCTAATTAATTATTTGTTTGCACTTATATATTAGGAAGTTTAAATTGAAAGAAGTGCATAAATACAATAGAACAGTGAAAGTTTACAGTAATTTGGTTCATGTAAATATGATAAAAAAGCGCAAAACATTTTAATTCAATATGTTAAATGTTTGAGCATTGAAGTGCAGTTCTGAAATCATGTTTACTCGGACGTCAGTTCTTCTCAATTTGCCAGTATGAAAACACTGATGTCATTATTGTAAACTGGGTGCATGGTGTTATCTTACCAGGCTTTCTGGCCCATTACTCAATCCACTTTTCAGTCACTGAGAGAAAGAAAGCTCAATTGTAATAAGCCGTGAGAGTGGTTCCAAGTAGATTACTCTCAATTCTGAGATACCCCTGAAACCACTCAAATATTTCAGGAGTAGCGGGCTTCGGGGGAAAGGTTTTGAATCAGAGAGGGGGTGGGCTCCCCTTATGATAAGAATATCTGGAGTCATTGTACATGATCTCGGAGGTTGACGGGAAAAGGGCCAATAAAAGACTGCATTTTGGGGAAGTACATAACAAATTGGAGTTTTGGAACCTCAACCTAAAAGTGTTCACTAATAACTCGTATGTCACTTTTGCTTGCCCAAAGAATGTCCCAACCTGAAACTGGCAAGTGTACAACCATCAACAGTCCAATGTACAGTGTTGGACTCTTGCCTAGGAGTCCACTGCTGTGTGGACGTCACACTGCAGACTCTTACTCACACGTTTATCTCATGGCTGAGTATTGATCCATGCACATTCAATGCGTCGATCGGGTTTGAAGGTTGGACGTGGACGCGAAGTATATTCGACAATTGGGGTTTGTATTAGTCAATTTCTTGTAGATTTGTCCATAGTGTTTATAGTGTGACACAATACATTAAGATTGATGAATAACATATAGCATTTTTAATAAATTTCCGATGGGGGTGGTGTGGTTTCGGGCCTAATTTTCATGACTCACCACTTTAAATCGTTTTGACAATGACTTGCCAATGACAAGAGCAAGAATTGTTTATTTGTCAGATAGTCAGATATCGCCACTGTATAGGTACCAACCAGGGATATGCCATGAAGAATGATGCCCGGAGTCGCCGCCGTGTCTCCTATTTGGACCCATACTTAAGCAATTAGGAGAATGCGTATTGAACTGATGTGCGGAAAAAATGAATATGTCACGAACATGCCGATATTGTATCATCTGGTACTCTGAACCTCCCATATATTTATACAACATAAATCTTTACAATAAATTGCATGGAATTTAAACTTTCATAATTTTAGTGAAAATTCTGATACCTGCATCTTTGCACTGAGTCAATATATAAAACGCCAATTGTTGGTTCCAGGCACAATCCAGGAATACTCAATTGGAAGCAGTATCAAAATCAAGTAAGTGTTAAACTGATATAGGCATTGAAATCCAAGGATTATGCTTTCTATTTGTCATTACCACGATGGTGAAATTGATATATTTTCTATAAAAAACCCGAACCATCACTTTATATAGAACGTCAAATACGCAGCAGATGCCTAAATGGAGAATCAATGACGAAGAGAATTGTAAGTTGCAAAATTTTATTTGAATTTGGGTTCAGGCGAAAACTGCACGAAATTTTGGGAACTGGTACACTAACTGTTTGGTGTCTTTATGCGTACAGTGGTTCCTCAGGAGGATACGGTATGAAGGCATGTTGTGGAGTTTCCAGTTTCATTGGAAGGAACAGTGCTCGCCATAACAATAGGAGAGGTCACAATATCCAAATGCATGTACAATTTACAGACGTCTTCAGGGCTAGCGATGTGTATTGCCCTTGAATTGCATGTTAAGTTAACCTCAAATTGAAAGAATGATTTTAAAGCTGCAAGAATAAAATTTTGCGTGGATATTTCCGCATTATACATAATTTTACGACGCCAAATTTTGCCTTTTCAGCAACGAGTGGTTTTTAAGTTATAAAGCTGTAAATTACAAGTAAACGTAATGGGAATACACAAATCTAGCCCGAAAGACTGATGCTCTCCACGGAGGACAAGTAGGAACTTCTGTTCTTGCTCTGCCCTATTAGAACGTGCGAAGTATGTTGCCTCGTTCAAGTTGCCACAATCTTAGCGTGGCAATGTTAGCTATCTCATTGATTTTAGTTATGTTGTGATTCGAATTATTGCGTTAATATGATCTCATGTTTGCCGCCGTCACTATTTCTAACATTTTAAACATATAACCATTTTTTGTAGATTCCACTTCAACAAAGCGGACAATTCAGATCTCGCCATTGACCTTTCTCAGACCTTCTGTGAGGGTGTACACTGTGGACCCGATGTGTGGATATTGCAAGGTGCATCGGTTCCCATCCCCGTGTGTGACAACGGCAGCTTAGCCTGGCCTCAAGGTAACTGTGCCCTGCGCTGTTAAGTGGCGTGAGAAACTGCTGCGGTCTTATGCCAAAAACGACCAACTATACTTATAGGCAATTTTAAGGCGAAAAGCGGACTGATTTGAATCAGGCAGACTTAGCGCTATGAATTAGTTGTAATCTGCAGGTATTGTCATAAATCATGTTGACAAGTATTTCGCTAAAGGTCTTTGTCAAGCTGCAACAAAACAAACGCTCATAGAATTAACATAACGATACGAGATTCAGATTGGTGGCAACCGAAGAAAGCTGAGGATTAGGTTAAATTGGAACTCGAAGAATTTACAGGTTTTGGAATGTAAATGTTGTGTTTTAATCTCCTATAAGTAATTGTATCATATTCACTTTATGCATTTTGTACTACATGTACATGAGAGATCAATCGCACACAACTATTGAGGTGGGGGGGGGGGCTGTGTAAAAAAAAAAAAATTAAAGAAAAGTAGACGAAATTCAACGGGTAAATTAGCTGTAAGAATACAGGCACAGACCACAGGTCATGTACATATGCTGTTCGAGACATGCACATTCTAAAATATGTTTCATAAGCATTGCTGCTTACACATCATTTAGTGATACATTGTCATTTACATATATATTATACGATACTCTATGGTAACATTGAAAAGAGGCACGTGATGCTTATTTCAAATTCTAGCTACCAAACGACTACTGAACAACTGACCAAAGTAATGAAAATATTGATGCACACAACAACTAAGCGGCTATGCAACATATAGTGATATTTGTGTGGTTTTAAGCACTGGAATTTAAGAAGCAACATAACTCTTCGAACAAGAGAACGATCCGTTCTGCATGCCCTGCCAAGGCCATTTTCCTCATTCACCAACTTTTGTCAGTCATGAAGAGTTAATACGAAGAAAGTGAACCAAGTAAACCCCTGCCCGACGCCAACGCTATTTTATGTCCACAAATACAACCAAAAGAGTATCATGGGTTTATATTCATATACTTCTCTAGTCGATGGGTCGGGCCAACCGTTGAAGCCAACCCTACGTGCTGGAGATACGGTCGTTATAAACAAAGCTGGAATCCCTGCCAACTTTCTTCTGCAACAGAACTGTCTGATACCAAACAAATCGCTAAGTGGTGAGAATAGTTATCTATGCAGTCGTATAGTTTGATCACTATTATTTATGACTAGAATGTTTAGAGTAAAAAGAAATGTTAATTTAGATAGGATTTGAATCACCTAACCTCATTCTGCGGGGCAGCCTTGAGGCACTTGCATATGCACGCCAGGATCGAACCTATTTTTTATATACCCTTTATATATTATTGTATATTATGATTCATTAGTTATGCCCTACCATGCAATAATATGTTGTTTTTTCTGTCTCGCTGATGATGATACATCTCAATCTTTTTAAAAATAGATAGATAAATACTTAGATAAGTAAGAAGGCAAATAATCATGTAGATAAATAGATAATAAATAAATAAATAAATAATGATATTGATTATTATTATTATTATTATTATTATTATTATTATTATTATTATTATTATTATTATTATCATCATCATCATCATCATCATCATTATTATCATCATCATTATCATCATCATCATCATCGTCATCGTTATTATTATTATTATTATTATTATTATTATTATTATTATTATTATTATTATTATTGTTATTATTATTATTACTATTTTACTTTATCCTACAAGATTGCCCCCAGGTGGCGTTGTCAAAACTGCCGAGCAATGTCCACTGCAACTTTGGGGACAACTGCTTGACTCTGACCTGCTGCATTGATGTGGACTTCCAGCTAGTGACATACTCATTCACAACCTGGATGAAAGTTGAACCGTGCGCCTTCACCACGTCGCTGGGCTTTGAGAAGTGGAGCCAAAATATGAGTTGGGCCTCTTTTGACTGGGGAGGCTTGCAAGCAATATCCATTGGCAGTGACTTGACCCTGTGGTATTTATATTCAGATTATTATTAGCTCTTTCAGTGCTCATCACAACCAACTCATGCTCACCTGAATTAAGTGTCGTTGTGATTTTACATTCAAATTCCTCAAAAGAAGGTACTGTCAATCCAGTACCAGCAATCATGCACACCCCGTAGTTCCACAGGAAAGAAAATTTGCCGCGGCACGCCCAAAGTGCGCTGGAGAAAGAGTTTTTAACTGGTCAATTTCGTTGCAATGGAATAATTTATCTTATACCGTGCTTTTAATGACTGATTGGGTGGTTATATTCATAACGGGCGTTGAAAACACTGATTCACTAAATACATAAATTTATGTACATATACTGTTTTCATTTTAAAAACCAAGTGAGTTGAGCATGCGTTGTTCACGTAGCCCCCATGTTGTATGATGTAATGCGTCTTTTTGATGATTTAAGCAAAGGAGTATATGTTTTATCGCTACTACAGGTTTGGAATGAATCGGAGCGCCGATCTCAGAGCCCTGAAGCCCACACTTGGCATTCAACTGTGTCATGGTGGTATTCAATGTGACCTTGACCTGCTCATTCTACAGGAAACTTTCTGGCAGATCCCAATTTGCACTGTAAACAACACTTATGACTGGTTCTTTGGTAGGCTATATATTTTTCTTCATTCTGAAATGTCAAAGCTAATCTTATACGCGACTGGTACGTGGGTGACCTAGGCTTAATAGGTAATTTTGTTATGTTCATACTCATTCATGGCTTCTAATTTCGCGCATAGCTGAATATATTTGTGTACTCGAGTTCATAAAATATTGAAGAATTTTCGATCATTGTTGTGAAGCTGCGATAATTTTGTTTAATATGGTGTGCATTTACTTTGCGTGAGTAGCTAGGAGACGTGCTGTCCTGCCTTTGTCTTCTCTTCTCTCCCTCTCCTGTCTCGTCTGTCTGTCTGTCTCTCTTCTCTGCCCCTTATCTTGTGCATCCTGCTCTGACGTTTTTATTTTTTCCTCATCCCTCAATCCCATCTCTCTTTTGTCATCCTTTGTCCTAATATATAGGCACGTGCAGGCATGCATTGATTATATCACAAATCCATAATTAAGTTAATTTGATCATACTTAAGGGGAACATAAAATCATACAATTTGTCGAAGGACGTTGGTATACAGGTGTGTGTCATTGCCTTGGGTAACTTGGACACATTTACAATATATATCCCTTTCTATAACATTCCATACCTTCACCAAAATTTAGGAAATATCAAACCAGGTGATAATTGCGATATAGCTCTATACCTGGTCCATCAAATGGACGCACAGGACGTAAATTCGCACAAACCCTCCGTTTTGTATTTGTGTCTTTTTGCCCAGAACCACTTCCTAGTAGTCAATATCCTATTCCGCAGTTCGAACTCTTTACTTTCCATAAGCTAACCTGTCCCTGTCTAACCTGTATATATATATGGAATTACTATTGTCTATATTGCACACGTTCCTCTGTAAAATTTTGACATAGGCTGTATCAGCCCAAATAAATTAAAGGGTCTTCAGCGGGTAACTACTCAACATGTTTCGGAGCCTTTTACCCGTACACGTCTCTCTGAGTAGCGGCTCCTTGCCTAAGCTAAATATTCAGCAAAGACAACGCACATAATAATGAATAGATATGAACGTGGCAATTGATGAATTAGCTAAATATGTGAAGTTTTGCTTGTAAATGCAGAGCTTCATATCAAAGAAGAATACCTGTCAAACAAACCATAATTACCAAATTTTCATAGTACAGGTTCAGATAAGAACAATTTGCCTTACCCCTGAACCAAAATGTACCCTTTCTAGCTGGACAGCTTTTCCTAGTTAAACCATCCGCCAATGTTTAACTGAAGTGGAAACAAGCTGGGGCATTATATTCAGTCCCAGTGATTGTAAAATAAACAGTTGCAGCTAGACCACCTGTACAAACCAAGGAAAATCCTAACAAGGACTGCAACAGTGTACATCCTGTACCAGAGATGTAAAACAAACTCCATGATGACACTGTTTTACTTTCTCGGTTATCATGTCGTTTGCGTGTTCTTTTCGATTCTCAGATAGCATCTCATCAGTGTCTTACTTCGCACACCACGCTGCAGGAGCAGAGACCCCGTTCAACATTATGACAGTGATGAGATACCTACAGCTAGACACCGTAAAGGGGTTTAGTCCCTGCACTGTGCCAACGGTGCCACCATGTAAGAGCAACAACCACGGTATATGATGTGTCTTTTAGAATACCTAGTATTGCTGTATGGGCTTTTCTGATGTCAGCGAATATAAAATGCTCATCGCCATTTTTAAAAGTGTATATTGGATGGGCAGCTACATGAGTATAGGTGTCGCTTAGGTGGTATTGCTTGTGTACTACTTTCATCCATTGCTTTAACCAATGATGTGAGCTTTGCAAAGAATAACTTGAGTTTTGGACAGGTTATATGTAAACAAACAACTTATATTAATATACAACAATTTGCAGTCAATGGTACATGTACTCATTTTAATACATACGCTAATGTTTCTTCAAAACTTTTAGTAGCTTTTTTGGACCGTGTCATTACCTTTTTTCACAAATATGTCATGCATGACTCTAGTTGATAGGACAGTTTACAGTAGACTGCCAATACAAATAAAATCAGGACGGTTTGATAACAAGACAGTCGGAAATCAATAGCCATGCAATACTGTTGTAACTCTGTAAGTATGTGATATCTAATGATGTTATCATATGATGAATAGATAAGCTATACATAAAAGTTACAGCGTGGTAAAGCATGGGGATATAAGATGGATGTTATATCACAATTATTTTAAGCACGGCACTTCTAGATTCGATGCACATGTACATGTCCTTTTGTATACTGGATTAGTTCTGGTGCTCCATCCTAACGTTGGGATCCATTGGTTATACTTTCTAGTTGATTTTTTTTTCAGCATGCTCTAACACCACACGACCTCTGGATCCCCCTCCAAGCTTGCCCGACACCAGCTGTTTCATACATGATGGCTGTAACGGGGTGCAATGCTGTGTAGATCTGGATATTAAGATATCCAAGGTCAACTTCAAGTCCTGGGTACTAATGGACACCTGCAGTGGTCAATTGTCTATTGGGTTTGGTTCCTGGTTTTATAACAAAACCATCATGGATATTCGTTGGGGTAAGCACAGGATAGCACAGATAATTCACCCTGCGCACACGAACATTGAGTTTGAAAATGCATAAGGGCACCCTTGCAATTTTTGCTTCCCTGTATTTTTTTCATATATTTCAATACAGAAAATTCACAGCGAATTAAGTATGTATAAGGCTTGAATGCCAGTGTATCATTAAATCAATCTTAACGGCACCTGCTTTCCGAAAATGTTCAATGCATAGCTGCCACAAATACATGTTTTCCCAACAAAGTCGAATGTCGCAATAACGTAAGAAATCAACTGATGAAACAATGGCATTATAACAATAACTACAACATCATCATTAAGCTCCATTCCTTCTTTTTGATACTGTTTGACATGAACATTCTATTTTCACTTCTGCCATATTAGGCTCTTGGATAGACAGATCCCTAGGAAACGCCTTAATGATGAGGTAAGTCTGACTGTCGATCGCAACTGATGGTAGCATGAACAATACTAAAAAAGTATGAATAAGGTAAATTTTACAATTTAAAAAAATGATATGATGATGAATAAAAAATGTGTTGTGGGAGAATCTATTTAAAAATAGTTTTTACTTTTGATATGGACAATGTATTTGGATAAAAATATATTTTATAAAATCATTTTCACCTTTGGTATGGACACTGTTTTTCGTGAACAGTTTCTGTCTAATTTGGCTCCATGAGTCTTTGTAAACCACTTTACTCCGTATATCGTTTTAATGTCATTTTAAAACAGCAAACAAAGGTTTCAGTACCCGGGCATTTTTTTCAGGCGAGTGTCAAAATACCACTGTAGTTGAATTCCTATGGACATGAAAAGACTTCAGTACCATTTAATGTATTTTGCTCAAATTTTGCAATACGCTTACATTACCTAGCAAGATGTACTGATTAGATTTTGATGTCATCATGCCTTAATTTAAGCAAATGTCGGACCTTTCAGTCAACGCTTGCGTTGAAGGTATGTCTTGTCACTCGTTAAAACATCAGTGGTATTGGTTCAAACAAAGGGAATAGATATTCGGTACAATATGAAAAACTTATAAATGTTTATAAAATATAAACCTTATCCCGTGTGTTAAACGTTCTGCATAGTTGATGGCAGAACACGGATATAAACATCAAAATTTGAAAGCCTTCGTCTGGGTAAAACATGAAAAAAATGCACCTATTAATATTTACGGCAGATTGCGAATTGCAAAGGACAAGACGACGTGGGCATTCGTCATTGACATGATAGCTGATCTGGAAATTGATGGGGTCAGCACGCTGTTACCCATTCTGACCCAATACCGGATTTATCAAGCAACCTGTCAGGGTGGCAAAACTGCTATCGACTGGACTGCACCAGATCCAACCGGTCAGCTTGGCTTTACTGTGCTGCCATCTACACAAGAATGTCAACCTAGCCAGTTTTTGGCAAATCCTGCGCAGTGTAATCACGTGACTCTGCCCAAGACAATTGATAATGTAAAGTGTGTTACAAGTGAAAGTTGCACTGGTGTAGAATGTTGCTTAGACATGACGTCATTGGTGTTTGAGCGATATTTCAAGGTTTGGCTTCGGCTCGATCCATGCACTTTCCAATTCTCTCTTGGCATGGAAACTTGGTATATCAACTCTACTCTTATGGCATTTAATTTTGGAGTAGAAAAAACAGAAGATGTGGGAACAATGTTCAAACTTAGGTTTGTAAAACTCCATATTTTATTAAACTGGTCGAAGACAAAGATAGATCTGCAGTGTTCTAGTTTTAAATTTATAGTAAGATATTTCTTGTAGAGGTGTACACTTAGTTTTTACTAACTAAAGATATGTGTGTGCTACGATTTCTAGGCACTCTGCCATACATTTATTGTACTCGATGAACACGGTACAGATTTTCCACCCCGTTTCAAAACAGAGATTAATACCTCTTAGATATGTATTTAGCGGTTGAAACCATGTATTGTGGAGCTGCTTAAAATAATAAAGGACTGAAACCATGCATTCTGGTATCGAAGAAATTATTTTCCACCCCTTTTCAAAATAGAGATTAATACCTCTTAGATATGTATTTAGCGGTTGAAACCATGTATTGTGGAGCTGCTTAAAATAATAAAGGACTGAAACCATGCATTCTGGTATCGAAGAAATTATTTTCCACCCCTTTTCAAAATAGAGATTAATACCTCTTAGATATGTATTTAGCGGTTGAAATCATGTATTGTGGAGCTGCTTAAAATAATAAAGGACTGAAACCATGCATTCTGGTATCGAAGAAATTATTTTCCACCCCGTTTCAAAATAGAGATTAATACCTCTTAGATATGTATTTAGCGGTTGAAACCATGTATTGTGGAGCTGCTTAAAATAATAAAGGACTGAAACCATGCATTCTGGTATCGAAGCAATTTGGGTTACTATGAAAACTAAGTCATGAAGTAGAAGGCGTTCAACGATTATGATAGATAAAATATGTTTTTCTCACCCCGAAAATCTTAAATTTTGTGGGTGAAGCGGCTCCTGTGTTGGTGATTTCACGCAGACTTTACATGGCGCCATTATCGACCATCAATACATAACGAACTATAAACTTGCGATACGTGCGGTGTTTATCACTATAATACCGACGACGATGATCATCATTATTATCGTTGTCGCCATCATCACCAGTAATACACATACAAACATGAAACGATAACAATTCACGTGAGACGAAACATGAGAACATGTACACACGGGCTGGCCCATTGAGTAACCCAGAATAAAGACGTTCTAATTATTACAACCGACTATTTACATCAAATGTTCGAAAACCAGAGTAACATTGCCTGCTTACGATCCAGACTACAACATCACTGTTTTTTTTTTCACAGGTACAAAGTGGACCGATCACTGGATGGACGTGACTTCGTCATGACCCTGACTACCGTGTTGTGTTTAAAGAAACAGACGTGTCAGGATCTGATGCTCCTCAACTACACCTCCATGCCGATACCTATTTGTGCTGATGATGGCACGTACACCTGGCCGCAAGGTATAACATTGACAGCGTGAGGCTTGCTCCATTTATCGTGCCCCATGTGCTCAGTCATAGTTAACTGGCAAATAAAGGGAGCAATTCTTTTTCGACCTCGATGTTACCTCCTTACTGGAGCAAAATTTCACTCTCCGCTGTTCTTGCGATCATTCACACTTTCTATTGTATTTTTTTTCTTGCCCTGTAAATGTATCGAAGGTTAAGCAATGCGACATCTCATCCCTTTGTGCTTCATTTTGCACTGTAAGAATTTTAGCCTACCGAATAAGTTGATCTGATCAAAACACATGACAGGTTTGTCGACGTACATCACAATTTTTTCCATGGAGAGGAACAAAGGCTACATGGTAGAAAAGACTTGTGCCTCCATGTGTAAACACTGCGCTGCTTTACGCGGTGCCCAGGTGCCTTGGACTTTTTTTCATCAAATGTGACAAAATGTTGCGAAGATTTTAAGTATCTTATGGTGAAAAATACCATACTTTATGTTCGCCTATTGTGGGATGCGAACTGTCCATCTTTGGAATCATCAAGTAGCCACATGCAGTGTTCAGCACTCTGACCTCTGAACCATTGGGACAACCCCCAAAACGTCGAACCAGAACCCAGGGTGATGTTATAAACATATGTGGCTTGTACATTGAAACAGTAGGGTATTTCCGTGGACACATTAAAAAAAAAATTATATCAGTAAATACACCCGAAATGCAATTTATAAGTCGGAGCAGTGGCCCTCAGCCCCGAATAAACCGATAGATTATTATCAAATAATGATAAATTGTGAGCCTAGTGTGGGATATGAATTCTTTCCTTGCCAATGTGGACAGAACGGGATGTGCTCTGAATTGACCTCAGGTTGCTGGATTAAATCCGTGGTAAACTGATCTTTCATTCAAGTACCAGCATCCTTACAATTATCATGAGAGAGTGGAGATCACACAAACGGCCCATGTCAACAGGTTTCTTGGGAGCGCTTAGGGTACGTTGCGCCCAAAGCGTAGCGGAGAAAGCTGTTCACTTAGATTGAAATTTTGCTAAGAAACATTAAATGTAACCAAAGTGCGTTGTCATGTTGACATATCTTAATAGGTGTTTTAGGTGTTTTTGTCTTGTTTTCCTTTTTCCCCTTCTTCCGAGAGGTTTAATGGCGTGTATTGAGGGTTCCTGCCACAATTTATGAAATGTGTACGTAACTGATACTTCATATATTGTAGGAAAAAATTCCTTGTCACATCCCGAAAACAGTCTGCTGGTGAACATGCTTGGCATGACCCCTGACAACTTACTGGACCAGGAATGTTCTGCTGTGCCACTGGTGTCATCTGGTGGCTGCAACGGCCCCACAATTCCAGCGCCCTCTGCTGGCGTTTCGTGTGTATTGAGTGATACGTGCATCGGTGTTCAGTGTTGCATGGATATAAGCATGACCGTAAGCATTATTTAGGGAGTTTCGTAACTGAATCTCGAACCTGAATCTCAGTTCTGATAAAAGCCCAACCTCTCAACTGGTTTTAAGGTTTGACGTGTATGCTCTTTATGTATGTGTTAAGATAACAGATGATGATGATGATGATGATGATGATGATGATGATGATGATGATGATGATGATGATGATGATGATGATGATGATGATGATGATGATGATGATGATGATGATGATGATGATGATGATGATGATGATGATGATGATAATAATAATAATAATAATAGAGATGTAAAGAAAAGTCCTCGTTTACGGACCACAGCTGAGTAAAATGTCTGACCATGTCCTTATCGGCACCCCATGGTAAACAAACTTACCACATGCCACCAGCCAGAATGTATACTGATTTATTACATTTACCCATACAGCGGTACTGGGTTGAGCACCGTCTTTAGTTGTACCTTCCAGTCTTCTTTATTTGGAAAAAGTAGTCTGATTATGAAAACGTCTGTAGATATATTTACACAGAAAAGCCAAATATATGGTGACCACGAATCTGGTTGTATTTATGAGATGGCCTCATTACTCAGGGGGTCTAAGAACTGACTAAAATATTTCATTATGCTCACCCCAATGACAAAAAAATGTATTGTTATCCATTAGGTGACACAGGGCTCATTCCGGACCTGGATGAGTATTGATCCCTGCCAGCTGAGTCTGTCTGTAGGCTTTGAGAGATGGAATATCAACATGTCATTGATTGCATATCAATGGGGGACCCTGCACACCAAACAAATCGGCAGCCACCTTGCGATCTCGTAGGTCATGTTTAAGATGTTATTCTCACGAAGTTTTTTGTTGGAAATCGTCGTCGTATAAACTTACTGCCAGACAGCACGGATTTTTTTGTAGATCAATAGGAGGGGTCATATTTACTGTATATGTATTCTGAAAAAAAAAAACAGTCAGGTATTCAAAACTTCTCGCGTGCTGTTGGGTTTTCTCATTGAATTGCATGTTAAAGTAACCTTCAATATACTGGTGACTATTGAGGCTAAGGAAGTAAAATTCATAAATCTTTAAATGATGCACCTAGATGTACCCTGAGATCCTAGTGTTTCCATTGGTTTTTAAATGATTAACTGGCAGATTATAGTGGAAGGTAATGGAGAAACACAACCCCAGCCATCCTGACTGAAAGGCCCTCTGCTGGAGGTATGGAGGACCCGTCAATTCTTGAGCTTCACTACCATAAAAAATTGACCTTTCCGCTTTTAATGCTTTGAAAAATTTATTAAATGCATCAAAAAACAGTTTTAATTTATGCATCCGACACTGTGTAAATTTATGCTGACTTGTATCAAAATCATGTGAAATCATCTCATGTCATGAATATACGTGTGATTCTTTCGCACATATGGCGTAGGCAAACTTTGGTATCGTGTCATCAAACAAGAAAAGCAAAATGTATGTATTCTTGGCCATTGTGTCATGTTACTGCTGCAGATTCACGGTGGAGAAGAGTCTAGATGATCACAGCTTTATTCTTAGCATGAATATCAGCCAGTGCGTTGGTGTGGTCCATTGTAATGTTTACCCTATCATGGACAAAGCAGCATTTTCACTGCTATCATGTGATGCTCCAGCATATGGTTAGTATACTTTGTGCTCCTGTAGCTTTTAATTCATAATCAAGCCCAGTTAGTTGTAGTTTTCTGCTTGCAAACAACCGAATACATTACAGGTAGCAGAGGAAATATGGTGCCCATGCAAGTAGCCTCTCCTACCCCGCCCATGCAAAGGTGATGAGATATCCGGGGACTTTGAAGTTTTGGATACACCTCATACATAAAAAAGTATAATGACTGCATCTAAAAATAACTAGGCAGTTTTACACAAAATTTATACGTCTTGGATGCCCTTAATCTTAATTTGTAACATTTTTTTTAATCAAAAATCTTTTTCACATAACTTGAATCCCACCCTGTAAAGTGAGATTTCCAGTGATAAGCCACTTCCATGTTTGAATAATATGACTAACAGGCCCATATCAATGCATGTACCCATAAGTATTAATATTGACTTGTAAATAGTACACTTGTTAGTAAATGTAAATTGCTGTAGCGTAATCACCGTTAAATGTAAAAGCCCCGACAGGTAATTGTGTCATTTTTGAGATTTTCGTGAGGTGGACAGATCTGTTATCTATTATTTCCCCTAAGTTTTGACAGTCCATTTTTAACACAATGGAATTTAATAGTTAAAGCTTTCGATGTTAATCTACATATTTTTTTCATAGCTTCTTATCCCCAAATTACTCTCTAATACACCCCTACACATATCAGGACAAATTCAGACACACTGCTTCTCTGGATACTCTAGATATTTTAAAACATATTATATAAACCAATATTCTGAAACTTGCTCCATTGTTGATTGTATCGTTTGTAATAATACTTCATAATCATTTCTGAAATCTTGTATATTCATGTCGGAGTTTCTTTGTCTTTGATTCTCTTTGTAATGGACCGAACCTCTGTTGAAACTAGGTGTAACATATAAGGCAACTTTTCGTAGGTGGCCCTTGCGGAAGCGGATGTTTATAATCCTTAGCAGGGTCATCCTGACAACAATTTTTGTATGGTAATTCCATTCTCAC